>CAUYQV010021343.1:0-18094 GCA_963574575.1 Galagoides demidoff
GTGGTCCCAGCTACTTGGGAGGCGGAGGCAGGAGACTCGCTTGAGCCCAGGAGTTGGAGGTTGCTATGAGCTGTGATGCCATGGCACTCTACCCAGGGGGATAGCTTGAGGCTCTGTCTCAAAAAAAAAAAAAAAGAGAGAGAAAGAAAAGTCAGTACCAAATGATCAAAATTTTTTATTTGCCTAAATTCCATCTCATGCAGAAGCATGACAGTCTTCCCTCTTTATTATACTTTGGCAATAATAAAAAAAAAAAAGCAGGCTTGTATAGAATAGTGAAAATGCCAAGGACAAGGGGTAGCCTACAGTTTTACTGTGGGAGAAATGTATATATATATATTTTTTTTTTTTTAAAGGCCGCCCTCGCCCTCCTCCCTCCTTTTGGCCATATCAGCTTTCAGTTCAGGTCATTAAATACAGACATATTTTCTTTTTTTTTTTGAGAAGGAGCCTCAAGCTATCCCCCTGGGTAGAGTGCCATGGCATCACAGTTCATAGCAACCTCCAACTCCTGGGCTCAAGCGAGTCTCCTGCCTCCGCCTCCCAAGTAGCTGGGACCACAGGCCCCCACCACAACGCCCGGCCATTTTTTTGGTTGCAGCCATCATTGTTGTTTGGCGGGCCCAGGCTGGGGATTTGAACCCGCCACCTTGGGTGTACGTGGCTGGCGCCTTAGCAGATTGAGCCACAGGTGCCGAGCCTGAACCGACTACTTTCTCTGATTCTCTACATCTGGGTTGCTGATAGCTACTTGAGAAAAATTTCAAAAACCTGTTGATTAGTGTTCAATTTGAGCTGAACCTTCTTCACACTTCATGGCAATTGCTCTCTATTTGGCTCCTAGGTCTCAAGATGTGACCCAACTCCTCTACTCAGTGACTTTCCTTCATCAGTTAACCATATTCTGATAACCTTCGAATCTATCTATTAACTTTTGGTTTTCACCCCATATCGATGCTTCATTCTCCTCTATCTTAAAATATCTCTTATATTCCTCTAACAAAATCCTGTAACTTCTCCCTTTCATAGCCAAGAGAAACACATTAGGTATTTCCCCTTTCTCACCTGCATTTGATCCATACCTCCCAGCAATCTTACATCTCACCTTATAATTCTGTGAAACTCTTTCCAAATCACCAGTGACAAGAATGCCAGGGAGAAAGTTACAAATTTTAAATAAGGTGTCAGGAAAAGCTTTCATAAAAAGGTGAAAACTTTCCTCCTATGTCTCCAACCACCTTTATTCATTCTTATTTCTGAAGCAGGGTGTCTGCCTGTCCCTTAAATGTTGATGTTGACCGTGACACTATGGTTCCATCCTCTTCTTTTCTCTTTCCTTCCAAATTTACATCAGCATTTTAGGCCTCTCTCCAGAACTCCAAGTAAACATGTTGGCTCAATCAGAAAACATTTGAGTACCCCTGCCTCAGTGTGACATCATTCTCCTTAGCTTTAACATCTGGGAGTTATTCTTTATAATCCCCTCTCTTTATAGCAACATCTCATTGGAGAGGAGACAAAAAAGTTGGGTAAGAAACAGAAATTCACAAAGGGGGATCAGGATAAAGATCCAAAAGATTGGATCAAGAAAGGCAGTATCCACTCAAGAAAAGCCTGGATTAGTATAGGAGAAAGAAGGATAGGACAAAGCAGAGCAGAAAGGAGGACATCCAGTTTCATGTGTTCTGTGAATGTGCCATGGTCAGAAATCTTTGGGAGCTAGTTGGCCAAGATAACAATGAAAAGAATTAGGTAAGTTACATAATGCATATGGGATCGTATGACAAAAAAGGAGGAAAAGAAGCTTGAATCTTGGCCATGCCTCTCAGGGAAAACATAAATGCTAAGCTAACAATATTGTATGAGAACTGGGAGCAAAAACAGCCAGAAAGATTCCTAAAGCACACCATAGACAAGAAGGCAAAAAAATGGGAAATGAGAAAGAATAATTTCAGTTTACCCTTTTTCTAAGAATTGATCTGATGGAAATTGAATATTTGTTAAAATGATGTTGAGGAAACATCTATTAATATGTATGATATGTAAAATATTTTAAAAGAAGAATCCTTTATGTAATAGCACTTCTAAAATGATAAAGTATTTTTTATTCAAAATAGAATTTTTGTCATGAGATGAATCACCGTAACATGGGATTTAAGGGTCTATTGCACATTAGTTCAAAGAGGATGTTTGCTTTTAAAATGAGATCTGAGGAGGAATTCCTAGATTATGGTTGCATAAACCTTATCTGGTATATTAATTCCATTCATCTTGTGTGACAAGTACCAACAAAGTGTAGGTCACAAAAAAATTGCCATTTATACCCTGAAGAAGAAACTCTCCAAATGGTCCACTAGGGTGGTTCTAGCCAGTACTACTCTTCCTGTATATTCTACTTTAGGCACAATTATAGTTTTAGGACTTAAAAGTGCTTTCCAAAAAATGCTTATATTTTGTGATTAGTCAAGATGAATGCTAAGGAGTTGTCTGTTCCATTATAGCCATGACTTTGTGGTGTTTGTACAAATGTATTAGACTCTATATTTATACAATTGCTTCAATAAGGCCTTTCTTCTATTTTTATTTTAGGACCTAAGAAGGCAAATAAGACTGACAAAGTTATTCAGGCTATTGGATACTGAAGAACGGCACTTAAACTCGGTAACCTTATGTCAATATTTCTGTTCCATTTGTTAGTCAATAATCAAACTTATAAATAAATAGTCCTGTTACTGTCATAAATAAAATAACTGAGTCATTGGCTAAAAGTTTGACAGGAAGAGGTAGTGATTTATTTTTGTATATATGCTGTATCTCTTCACGAAATACAGCCTGTCCCAAAAGTCACCCCTAAATTTGCCATACATAGGGAAAATTGGAAATTGTAGCTAAATGTACCTTTATTTGCAAAATATTCCTTATAAAATTTTGCAAAATCTTTACAAAATATTCTTTACATTTTAGCTGCCTTTTTGTAAAGTTTTGTAAGGAATATTTCATAAATAAAGGTACACTTAGCTGCAATTTCCCATTTCCCCTATGTATGGCAACTTTTGGGACACCCTGTAAGTTTTTCCGATTTTTTAGCAAAATGGCCAGTTCATAATTTTTGTGGTAAATTTAAATTCAGACTACCAGTTATGATGACAAGTAAATGGTTTGAATTTCTTTTGCTTTTTAACTAGTTTTTCCAACTGTCGTTTTAGACACAAGTAGTATAGTAAATTAGACTATCTCCATGTTGCTAAAACAATCAGGTAACCAAACTAATAATTGAGGCATGAAATAAATCCAATATCTACCAGATTTCCTGAAATCTCACTCTTTGCTCAATTGTTCAGTAACATGTCTCTAATTGGCAGAAACTTACTATGTACAGAAACTTCATCTTCATATAGATCCAAAACAATTTTATTTGTCAAAATGATTTCACAAAGCCAATAGTTAGCAGAAATTATAAGGTAGCACCAGGCAAGTTTCAGGATGCTCGTTCCCAGACACCCCTAGGAAAGTGTAGGATAAACCCAATCAGTACTACATGATTTAGGTAAATACTGTAACAGATAAATCATTAAGAACGCTTGCAGCTTTAAAATTTTCTTATTTAGACACAGTGTCAAATCCCTATAAGTTGTGGATAAATTAAATGTGGTATAGCCAAGCAATGGAATATTATTCAGCCATAAACAGGAATGAGATACCAATACATGCTTGTGACATGAATGAACCTTGAAAACCTACTAATTTTAAAATTCCAGTCCCCAAAAGGCATATATTATATGATTCCACTTTATATGAAGTGTCCATGTAATAGGCAACTTTTTTTTTTTTGAAAAATAGCCTCAAGCTATCCTCCTGGTCAGAGTGCCATGGCATCACAGCTCATAGCAACCTCCAACTCCTGGGCTCAATCGAGTCTCCTGTCTCCGCCTCCCAAGTAGCTGGGACCACAGGCGCCCGCCACAACACCCGGCCATTTTTTGGTTGCAGCCATCATTGTTGTTTGGTGGGCCCGGGCTGGGGATTCGAACCTGCCACCTTAGGTGTACGTGGCTGGCGCCTTAGCTGATTGAGCCACAGGCGCCAAGCCGAAATCTGTATAATTGTAAGAATATATTGTCCAACTATATTCTAGGACTCCAGTGGTGATATGAACGAATGGAGAAAAAGCACGTGAAAGCTTTGCAGTGGTTCTCAACCTTCCTAATGCCACAATATATTTTCATTGTTAAAAGGGGTCGCGACCCACAGGCCGAGAACTGCTGCTTTAGAGTCATTTGTGTCTGGGTTCTATGCCTGCTCAGCTGCTAATAAGTTTCACAGTCTTAGAAAGACGTTTTTCTCACATGTAAAATGGAAATATCACCTATCTCTTGCCGGATTGCGTCAGGAACAAGGTAAAATAATTTCAATAAAGAGCCTAACACAGTGCATGGTATGTTTGTAGCTACCCAAGAAATGTTTGCTCCCTTCCCATTTCCACGGCCCGTGTAGAATTTCCCTTTTGCTCAGATTGCATCTTTGTCAACATGAGTCAAGATCATTTCATCCCATCCTTCCTTGTGAGATTGCCATCTATCAAACAAGGGAACCTGAAGTTTTAGGCTTGAGTAAAAACTAAAGAAAACTTAACAGTGTAAGTCATCAAAATTTGTGAGAAAGACAAAAAAAAAGGGATAAAAATTAGGACTGGAAGACAGCAAGAGAGGAACGTACCTCATTCATAACAGAAGCATTTGGCAGTTGGTGATACCCCCACAAATGACTAATCTCCAAGAAGAAATTTGATTCCTTCAAATGCAAAGAAAAGAAGTTCAACAAAGGCAGCTGTGGCGATAAATCTTCCTATCAGTTGTGATCATAAGCCTGGAAAATCTTGAGTTAACTGTGCTGGTGAATCATGCACATTTATCTCAACTTGTTTAAATATATTTTTCTTTTATTTACATAGAGATGGCTTGTAATAAAGCTGCCATTAAACAGTGTCAGAAAACCACCGAAGGGAATTCAGTTTCTAGCATCCATGATAATAATATAGATACCCAATTCATGACATGTAGTTTTTCTTTCAATGTGCAAATATTAAAATAATATTTCTGCTTGCTATGCTTAAGCTATTGTTGCCTTGATCACAGCCACAGAAAAATAAAGGAGAGGACTTTGGATTGTAATAATTTAAAATATATTTGTACTTGCCCAAAATTTATAGTTTACTGACAGACTCCAAATATTTGACCAGGTTAAAAAATCCATAATTTAAACACAACTGTGGAAAATATTGTGGTTATTTAGAAATTCATAGTCTCAAAGTAATGTTTTTACTGTCAAAACATAAAGGGACATGTCCCTTCCTTGCAATTGAGCCGCCTAATACACATAGAGGTTTGGGATCAGGCAGGAGTAGAAGGGAGGGAGGAGAAGAAAATTACAGTGATGTAAGAGTAGACAGTTGCTATAAAGTAATGAGCATTTTTATCTTAATGTACTTAATAAGAATTTCCAAGAATTATTACTTCACCAATGACTCGGGAAATAAGATCCCATTTTGTAAGAGAAACTTTTCCTGCTTGGGCAGTTTTTTATTCATTTATCCTATTCTTTGGTGCATTATTAAGTGTTTAAAGTAGTTCTATGGGGACTTAAGGATTTTATTTTTTCCATCTCTATTGATGTCAATGATGTTGACAAATAAAAACTGTGTCTAAGGTATGGAATGCAATATTTTCATACACATATAGATTGTGCGAAGATCACCTTGGTCAAGCTAATGAATATATCCATTACTTCACATAGTTACCTTTTATTTGTGGTGAGAACATTTAAGATACACTCTTAGAGTATTTCAAGTATACCATACAGTATTATTGATTATAGTCACCTGGTTGGGCATTAGAACTTTAGAACTTACTTATCCAGCAAAACTGAAACTTTGAAAACATCTCCTCATTTCCCCCATCTCCTGTCCTTTAGCAATCACCTTTCTACTCTGCTTCTATGAGTTCAACTTTCTTAGATTCCACAGAAGTGAGATAATGCAGTATTCATCTTTCTGTGAAAGCTTCTTTCACTTAGCAGGATGTCTTCCACGTACATCCATATCACAAATGGCAAAACTTCCTTTTTTTTTTTTTTGAGACAGAGCCTCAAGCTGTCGCCCTGGGTAGAGTGCTGTGACATCACAGCTCACAGCAACCTCCAACTGCTAGGCTTAAGCTAGTCTCTTGCCTCAGCTACCCAAGTAGCTGGGACTACAGGCCCCTGCCACAACACCTGGCTATTTTTTGGTTGTAGTTGTCATTGTCATTTGGCAGGCCCAGGCTGGCTTTGAACCTGCCAGCTCTGGTGTATGTGGCTGGTGACTTAGCCACTTGAGCTATAGGCTCCGAGCCAACACTTCCTTCTTTATTCCAGCTGAATAGCATTGCACTGTGTGTGTACACACAGATACACACACACCACCACCACCTTTTCTTTATCAATTCATTTGTTGGCAGATAAAGGTTTCCATGTCTCAGCTATTGTGAATAATGCTACAATGCTCGTGGGAGTGCAGATATCTCTTTGAAGTACTGTTTCCTTTCTTTTGGACATATATGCAGAAGTGGGATTGCAAGATTGTATGGTAATTCTACTTTTACTCTTTTGAGAAATCTCCAAACTGTTTTCCATAAAGGTTGTGCCTACTTACAAGACCACAAATAGCATACATGCAAGAGTTCCCTTTTCTCCACGTATTTATTGTCATCTTTTCTCCTTTTGGTAATAACTATTCTAGCAGGTGTGAGGTGATGATATCTCATTTGTGGGGTTTTTTTTTTGGCCGGGGCTGAGTTTGAACCTGCCACCTCCGGCATATGGGGCTGGCGCCCTACAACTTTGAGCCACAGGCGCCGTCCTCATTTGTGGTTTTGATTTGAATTTTTATGATGATTAGTGATGGTGAGCATTTTTTCATATAACTGTTGGCCATTTGCATGTCTTCTTTTGAGAAATGTCTATTCACGTCCTTTGCCTATTTTGTAAATTGGATTGATTATTTTCTTGCTATTGAGTTGTTTGGGTTCCTTATATATTTTGGATATCAACCCCATAGCAGGTACATGTTTTATAAATAACTATTTTCTCCCGTTCTGTAGGTTGTGTCTTTTCTCTGTTGTTTCCTTTATTTTGCATAAGCTTTTTGTTTGATATAATCACATTTATCTATTTTTCCTTTTGCTGCCTGTGCTTTGGGGTTTATATTCAAAAAATCATTACCCAAATCATGTTAAGGGATATTTCCTTCTGTGTTCTCTTCTAGTAGGTGTACAGTTTCAGGTCTTACCTTTTAGTCATTACTCCATTTTTGAGTTGATGTTTATATATGGTATGAAATAGAGTCTAGTTTTATTCTCTGTATGTGGATAGCCAGTTTTCCCAGCACCGTTTATTGAAGAGACTGTCTTTTGTGTGTTCCTAACTCCTTTTGGTCCTAGTTTTCTACAAAATTTTGGTGTTTCTACAAAGTTTTGCTGCTATTATGCTCTGGTTTGAGACAGGCCTGACAGTGTATCACTAAAGTCCCAGTGTTCCCTGAGAGAGTAATTTGTGATTCTTGTGGTTGCCTGGGTGTTGGTGTATTTGAATAAATAGGTGCCTCTTCCAATTTACAGATTGACTTCAGCAGAGATTCTGGGTGAGCTGACTGGCACTCAGGCAGGCTGATTTGGTGCCTGGGTCCACAGGGTCTGGCCTAGAGGTTAGGTTCCATGGGTAGACCTGTCACTGGGATCTGTGGGTACAGGCCTGCAGCATGAATCTATAGGGCTTGGCCTGGCACTGGAATTCACTGTGGCAGGCCTGGTGCTCGAATCTGCAGTTAAATTTGGTGCTCTTTACTCTGCTTCCCTGATGTAGAGGGTCTCTCTCTCTCTCTCTCTCTCTTCCCTTGTAGAGGGGTGATGATGTGGGTAATGTGAAACTATCTTTCTATTTTCTTCAATATTTCCTTTCTTATTTTTGTGTTCTACTCAGATACGGTAATATCTCACCTGAGTTAATTAGTTCTTATGAAGGTATTTTTGTGTGTGGCTATTTGAATTGCAGTTTCTATGAGTGGATAAGCATTGGAAACTCAGAATTTGCTTTCTTGCTGACATCACCTCTTTTGGTGTTCTGTGAATTATGTATTTGAAAAGATCTACATGCCACTGTAATATGCTGGGCTAACCTTGCTTAACTTGTAAATCTTCTGGATCCTTAGAATGTTGTACTATACTAATCAATCAGGATTTTTCTAAAGTCCGGCTGTGAGTTCAACTGCAAGAATATTTATCATTTTTTAACAGAGTTCTTAAACTCTGTATGATAGAAAATAATTTTGAGTGTATGTTTTTGGAATTCTCTATGATTTGAATTTAGTGAACAAACCTGTGTAATTTCTGTTCTCTCTGTAACAGACTCAAGTTCAGTTTCATATATGTGTGTATAAATATGCACATACACTATATATAGGCATACATGTATATAGGCTTAAAGTACCTTTTAAAAAGATATTTCTTTTTTTTTTGGGATGGACCCTCAAGCTATCCCCCTGGGTAGAGTGCCATGGCATCATGGCTCATAGCAACCTCTAACTCTTGGGCTCAAGCGAGTCTCCTGCCTCTGCCTCCCAAGTAACTGAGACCACAGGCGCCCGCCACAACGCCTGGCCATTTTTTGGTTGCAGCCATCATTATTGTTTGGTGGGCCTGGGCTGGGGATTCGAACCTGCCACCTTAGGTGTACGTGGCTGGCGCCTTAGCCAATTGAGCCACAGGTGCCGAGCCTAAAAAGATATTGCTATGTATATCTATATGTGTGTGTTTGTAGAATATATGTGTAAATATATATATATGTATATATTCCTAATCTTTCTTTTTTTTTCCTTTTTTTTTATTAATTGATAGCTGTATACATTAATGCAAACATGGGGTACATTTTCATATACAATTTGAAATACTTTCGTTAAGCTGGTTAACATAAGGATACAACTTAATTCTAGCCCAAGAATATGGGGTGGGGGCTGGGAAGGGGAGGGGAGAAGGGCGGATAGGTGGTGGGAGGGTGACCGGAAAGATCACCTATAAATCTGTCTAACAAGGGTACAAGTGAACTTTTCTAGAACTAGAATATAAATGTTTTGATACAATGACTAAGCAAATGACATAAAATTTATGTTAACCAGCTTGATGAAATTATTTCAAATTGTAAATGAAAACAGCACAATGTACCCCATGTTTGCATTAATATATACAGCTATCAATTAATATAAAAAAAAAAGTTTGAGGACTCATGCTCCAGAGCGTATCCTGCCCTGTACCTGGGAGGGAAGAATGCTATGCACAGAAGCCAAGAAGAATCTGAACAAGAACGACTTGCTAGGTGTCATTTCTTTATTACTATATCAATAACTCTAGTGGTTTCTAACCACTAGATCACATGTTTTGTCCAATCTCTTTCCTACATGGCTGTCCATTCTTCATGGAGTATAAGCACAAGAACAGACACTTCCCCCAGGTCTTTGGGTCTTTCTTTTGGAAGCCTTTTAACATTATGTAAAGCTCTGGTTAAATAAACCTGTTATGATTTTCTCTTGTTAATCTGTCCTACTCTGCTTAGATAATCTCTTTTAACATGCTTAGCCTTCAGCCATAAAGACTCTTTCCACTCCAAATTGACACCAAAAACAAACAGTGTAATGAATATGTACTATTATTAAATACTTTTCACCTATGTGATTAAATATTATTATAGTAATTTTTCTTCTGGATACACTGCAATTAATTATCCATCATTAAACTGTTTCATATTAAGGTTTTTCTTCTGTAAATAAGTGTGCAAATCTCTGATTATTCTCTTAGAGTAAGTTTTTAGTGCGAGAAATACTTGGTTAAAAATTTGAATGTATGAATATCCTGATACACAATAAGTTGTTTTGTATAAAATCATATAATTTATACTTGCCAGTGATTTGAGACTTGGAGCTCAGGATATATCACCCCCAAATATAACTGTAAAAGAGCAAAATATGCCCCCCAGAAGCTTTTCAGGTATTTCTAGCTTGTTATTCTGAGAAACAAGAGTAATCACAGAAGCAGTCTTGAAAAGCTGCCCATTTTTAGCCTGTAAGGGACATCTACATTAGCAAAAGTGTCTGTATATGAAAGAAGACTGCTCTGAGATTTTATTACCCCAGTGACTTTTTATCTGAATAATAAGACAACTATTATTCACAATACTTTTTCTCAATTCACCATCCCAGAACTTGTCACCCTCTAGATGTCCCAAGCACCATTTTTTTTTTCTCTGTAGTTCAAGATCATCTGATTCTTTACAGTACCTCATATTTTTGTGTGAATGCTGAGTCTGGAACTAGAAATGATACCAGGCTTCAGACTGTACTACAAGACTATGGCAACCAAAACAACATGCTATTGGTATAAATTTAGGACCTGGATCTATGGAACAGAATAGAGAACACAGAAATAAAACTATTCATGTGCAGCCAACAGATCTTTTACAAATCAGACAACATACACTGGGTAACAGAAAGCTAATTCAATAAACAGTACTGAGGCGAGTACCTCCTGCTAGCCACATGCTAAGAACGAAATAGGATCCATATTTCTCACCAGTCACTAAAATTAATCCAAATGGATAAAAGAATTAAATGTAAGGCATGATGCCATAAGAATTCCAGAGAAGATGTGTTGGAAAACCCTTCCATATATCAGCATAAGCAAAGTAATTCACGAAAAAGACTCCAAATGCAATCACAGCAATAGTAAATAAATAAATAAATAAATAGCACCTGATTAAATTAAGAAATCTTTTGCACAACTATGGAAAAATCAATAGAGCAAACAGACTGGGATAAATTATTCACAAATTGTAAATCCGATGAAGGGCTAATAATCAGAATCTACAAAAACTCAGGCAAATCAGCAAGAACAAAAAATCAACTCAGTTAAAAAGTGAGCAATAGATGTGAACCGAAACTTTTCAAAAGAAGATAGACAAATGACTAAACCATATTTTAAAATGTTCCATGTCACTAACTTTCCAGGAAATGCAAATTAAAACCACAATGAAATATAACCTTATCCTAGTTAGAATGACTTCTATTAAAAATTTGAAAAACCTGTAGATGCTTACGTGGCTGCAGAGAGAAAAGAACAATTAGACGTTGCTGATTCAACGGCCAATCAGTATGATCTTTACAGAAAAAAGTATGCAGAGTTTCTCAGGAACTAAAAGTAGACCTACCATTTGATCGAGCAGTCCCATTACTAGGTATTTACCCAAAGGAAAAGAAGTCATTTTATTAAATTACTTGAGTGTTTACTGCAGCACAAATCACAATTGCAAAATTGTAGAATCAACCCAAGTATCCATCAATTTATGGACAGATTAACAAACTGTGGCTGTTCTTGCCATGGAATCCTGCTCTGCCATGGGAAAGGATGCACTGAGGCCTTTGCAACAATATGGATGGAACTGGAGACCATTGTCCAAAGCGAAGTGTATATTGAATGTAAAAACAAATACCACATGTACTCGCTATTAAATCAGAGCTGACCAGTGAGCACACATGTGTGTACAGAGGGAAGTACAGCTTTGTGGAAATCAAGAGGAGGGGACCAGGGAAGAGGAGACGGGCAGCGCCTACCTGATGGGAATGATGACCACCACCTGGGTGATGGGCACGCTCTGAACCCTGACTCAAGCTTAACAAAGTCGATACACTTAACCAGAACCATTTGTGCCCCCACAATATTTTGAAATAAAAAATTATTATTTTTACAAATGTGTCTTTAAATGTTGTACAAATTAAAAAGTTGTATTACAAAGTAAAATCAGAAAAAACAAACAAAAGCCAACGTTGGCTTAGTTCAGGACACATCCCCAGATACTTTTTACTTGTGGGGTCTGGGTGTCCAGCCAGACTCTAGTTACAGAATGACCTGTTTTCCTCTTAGCTTACAAATACCTTTCTGAGATCCTAACCCCAGGCTCAGCATTATAAGCAAAGTTAGTGGTATATTTAAAAATAATATGTTGTAGATTCCATTTTCATGTAGTTTACAAATTAGTAGAGGTGATAAGGTATGCATATAAGTGCTTTGAAGAAGCAGATCTATGGATGTTATATATGGATATGTATTTACTGATAAGTTTATGGAGCTAGTTTTTCTTGCCATTTTTCTCTTAACTGATCCGTTTTCCTTTCAGTTTTTCTGCGTACCTCTCTAAGCCTCACAGCAATTGCTTTCCTGTGAATATTCTACTGCTCCTCTGAATACATTCTGTTGTCTGTTTACCTGTTTTGTCCTTTCTTGCAGTTAATGTACTGAACTCTATGTACCATTCACTCTCAAGGTGAACTTTCTGCCTTCATTACTAAAAAGTGACAACACACCAGTGTTCAATTCCTCTAGGTTACAAAAGACACAGATACTGTGCTGTTTTCATGTAAATGAATTATGCCCCATGGCAAAAACGCATGCTTTCTTCTCCCCCAAAGAAGACTGCTGCCAATGTGTTGTGGGTTTATTTTTGCTTTTTAAAAAATGTATTCACAGCCTTCAGGCCATATTGAAATATGCTAACAAATAACGTTCTGATATCATGTTGTTTTTTGTTTGCTTCACTTAATAACTTTCAACAATATCATGAAGTAATTCTATTAATTTATGCTTAAAAAAAAACTGGCACCATAGATGTGTTTCAGCCCTTCCATCACCAAGGTTGCAGTGAAATTTATCATAATGCCTGCAGTCTGAAACTAGTTTATGATTAATATGAAGCTTATTTAAAATTACATCCCATGTGCTAGGCTTTGTGGGACTTCATGGACTCCTCAGATAAAGAGGAGATATTAGCAATGGACAGACAAGATGAGGAAAAAAGTTAATTGGGCGGGCGGCGCCGGTGGCTTAAAGGAGTAGGGCACCGGCCCCTTATACCGGAGGTGGCGGGTTAAAACCTAGCCCCGGCCATAAAAAAAAAAAAAAGTGAACTTGGAGAGAGAAACCCAAAACAAGTCAGCTTGGCTCTTCCTGCCCTAAGAAGGAGAAACTGGCCTTCACTTCCCTAGGCATAAGCCCAGCCAAAGGGGAGCCAAGGAAATACAGGATCCAGGTGACTTTTCTCTTTTTTCCTACCAAGTAAAGAATGATAATAGCTCCTGCCACACATAAAGGGAAGAACTGGACAGAATGTTAATGATTGCAAGGGCAAGAGATTTTTTGAAAAATCTCTCCAAAAAGGGGAAAAAAACATTCCCAAATCAAGACAATACACATTCCTAATTTTTCTACCATTTTTAGAGCTGAGCTGATTCCTACTCAAAGTAGCAAATCGTGGACTCTAGATTAAAATCTCTTTAGTATATGAAAATTAAATGTTAGAAAGATAAATCGTCTATAGCAGATGTAGATCTTTAGTGAAATCATCTGAAAAGACTTAAATATTAAGAAAAAGGATTTTCCTAAGAGAGATTTTACTGAGTCCTAGTAAATAGATATTTTGGGTGACAATATTAGCTCATAAAATCATTTTAAAAACCCTTAAATTCATTTGTTTATAATGTAATTCCATAAAAGTACAACTTAAAGTAAAAATGTCATTTTAAAGTACTTTAAGCTATTTTATTGGGTAGAATTTAGAGATTAAAGGTGCACATTTATTTCTACTCTCCTCCGCTCGGATTTGGGCTGCTCTTGGCTTTTCTCTCCCAACTTACACTGCGAATCTCCCGCACCTGCCTCGTGCGTACAGTCTGCGGGGACGCCACCTGCTGATTTCCAACAAGACAGGGAGACACCACACAAGGACATTTTTGTCAATGACAGAACACTCATATCACGGTATCCCCAGAAAATGGTAATATTGCACTTTCACTGTACCTTTTTCATATTTAGATATACAAACACTGACCATTGTGTTATTAGTGCCTTCAGTATTCAGTCAGGTAAGGAGCTGTACAGGTGTGTAGCCCGGGAGCAATACAGTATCCTATATAGCCTAGGAGGATAGTAAGTTATACTATCCAGGTTTAAGGAAGGACAGTCCATGACGTTCACACAGTAACAAAATCACCTCAAAGCATTTCTCAGACGGCATCGGGTTCACTAAGCGAGGTCTGAGTGGACGTCTAGAGAAATGTTCCCTTTCTTTCAGCCTGTGCACAGCCCCTGATGTCTGTGATGGTACCAGAGAACACTTTATGTCATTAAGAGTCTTTTCTTGGCTTCCTTATGTAAAACAATCCACAGCCCAAAACAAAACAATTTTTACTATATAGTTAAAAATATTCCCTGTATAGGCTGGGTGCAGTGGCTCATTCCTGTAATCCTAGCACTCTGAGAGGCTGAGGTGGGTGGATTGCCTGAGCTCATGAGTTTGAGACCAGCCTGAGCAAACACGAGACCCCATCTCTACTAAAAATAGAAAAACTGAGGCAAGAGGATCACTTGGGCCCGAGTTGGAGGTTGCTGTGAGCTATGACGCCATGACACTCTACTCAAGGTGACAACTTGAGACTTTGTCTCAAAAAGAAAAAAAAAAATTCCCTGAATAAGGTCTACAGTCAGAGAAATATGCAGAAATTCCAAACAAGTAAAACTTTATAAAATGCAATCCACTTGGGGGCCATGGAGGAAGGAAGTTGTCCCAGTGGGAGTGACTTTCACTGACGATGCCGTCAATGACTGCCCAGTGAGTAACACTAAGGATTGTGGCAGTACATCCTTGGCTTGCTCAAAGATAAAAGCCAATGATCCCTCAGGGACTTGCTTTCAGCAGAGAGGAATTAGACTTCCAAATAGCTGAGAAGCCAGAATTTGTCCACCAGTCAGATGTGGACTTGGTTAGAATGTAAGAGAAAGAGATTGGGAATCCTAGTGTCTTTCTGAACCCCATGTCACGGAGCGGCACATTTGGTGTGAGAGATGACAGGCCCAAATTCACAAATCACGTATGACACACAGAAACACCTTCATAAAAAGTTGAAAACCCTAGTCCCATCAGTGTCCTTTCCACTTTGTGTTTTTAATTCCTCCCTCCTTGGAGCCTTCCTCAGCGTTCTTTTACCAGATCATCATCTTCCATCAAATTACAGTGCCACGTTTACACCACGTACCTACTCTCTACACACACTTCTGTACTCACCATGGAAGGAGGATGGTGTACCTCCTCCATACAGCCCAGGTTGGACCCAGGGGGCAGGGCTAATATAACCCCAATTTCCAATGTGGCTCTTGAAAGAAAAACAATTAGTTCATAAAGAAATATTTGTTTTTCTTTAGATTCTATAGAATCACCCTCCCACTTACTTTTTCTTAGTTAAGATAACTTTCATTAATGGTGTATTTCTCAAAAAAAATAAATTTCTAATGAAATACAATACAGTTAATACTTGTATATTGAAAACTGGTAATTCTCTCCTGGCAGCCTGGACTCTTCCTAGGGGTGTATACTTTAGTGTGTACTGAATATCTCTACCTGAAGGACCTTTAGTTGCCTCCCTTAGGGTAACGTGGACACTATAATTCTCCTTTCATAGAAAATTGAACTTTATCAAAACTGATTCCTCTCTCTTGTCTGCCTTTATGTTTCCTTGAAAGTCTATTTACTTCAGGTTTATAGTTTCTCATATTTATTGTGATTTCTTGTATTTACTTTTTCCTCAACATTTATTCTGTACCTCTGTTAAGTCATCTCTCATCCTCTCCTATCTATGCTGCTGAATTATTCTAATGTCTTCTCTCTGTCTGGAGCTTGAGTACACCAGCTCCATCATCTTCACTGCTTCTTGGATAATCTCACTAAAACATAATTTTATTGGTATGGTTCCTCTCTTTTAAAATGATTCCTCATTCCTTAAGAAATAATGGGCATACATAGTTGGACATAAATAGATGTGACACTGGCCTGATATATGCAGACCTATATTTAGCCACTTCTAGCCAATTTTAAAGTCATATTGCGTTAATTAGGTGCACTTAATTCTGTGATTAGTCCAGGTGGTTATTGTTTCCTGGAGCTTTGTACATGACTACTGACCCCTCGTGGCCTCATTGAGTCAAACTCCTTGACCTTCCAAATCCAGTTCGCGTCTCTCCTTCTGTAAACCCTTCTTTTACTGTCCAACTGGAGTTAAACACTCAAGTCCATTTAAGCCACTTTACTATTAAGAAGCTATTTTCATGGAATAGTTATAACAATTGGCAATTATTTTTATGTACGCATCTTCAGGTATGCGTGACAATAATAATTCTTTCCCAATCTACATCAAGTGTTCCCACTCATACACTCTATATATGAATGAAAGAATGAATGGCCTATTGTTAAATGAATAAAAAAAGTTAGGAAAACGCAATATGATTCAGAAGAAGGAACTTACCAAAATAGATTAAATACCAAAAAGCACTAAATGTTTCCAATAAAATTATTCCTATACCAGTAAAGTTGAAAGTGATAATAATTTTTTCATCTATAAGTTAGTAGTATAGTCTCTGGGCTTTTAAAAGCAAAAAAAAAGAAAAGTATTCTACTCGATGATGAACCAATTATATTGTCCTAATGAGCAACATGGTAACTTGTAAATGTTTCAAACCATAAGCCAATGAGCCATTTCACAAAATTTAACAGTGTGTTTGCGGGTTTTCCATATCCTTTTATCATACGCTTAATACTAATGAAAACAAATTTCTTAAAAATGAAGTCCCCACAGAAGTACTTCAAATATTCAAGCAAAATCAAAGTATTTTCTATTTTACAGAGTCAATGTTAGTATCTCATGTCATCCTAAAGATAAATGAGCCAATTTTCTGTAAAATCTATTATTAATCCTACCAATTATACATAAAATACCAAAATGTCTGCTGTCATGCATTATCTATTTTAAATTAGAATAAGTAACTCCCTCAACTAAAAGAATGTGTCTTATTTTTTTTGCTTGAAAATTTTCACTGGAGTACTTGGACTCACAGATTTTTTTTCCCCTCTTAGCCAAAGTCTGTCTGAAACCTATTCCCCATCTAAGCCTCATTTTGATAGTTATGAGACATTTTGATTCTTCTTTGAAAAATGTATTCAATGCCTGTCAAATCTCTAAAGCTTTCGTCTGATGTGAGTTTGAAAAAAAAGAACAGAATCTTTAGGTGTATAGATGATTAATGGGAGAAGTCTGGGCCCTGACTCCCAGAAGAGAATGAGGCTAACAGCCTGTATGTACGTGCGGAGTATGATGCAGGCACTGGGAAATGGTACATATTAAACAGAGCATGAGTTTAGCTTTCCTTAACCATTATTCATATGATGCATCTTACTTAATTAAAGGAAAATAGAAAAGATAAGTAGAAATAAAGAGGAAACACTTATAAAAAATAAGCAATATTGGTTATAAGAATTAAAGAAGAAAACTGCCGTAATAGTGTATGTGTGTGTATGGGGGGGGGTAAATATGTACACACACACACACACACATACTACTAACGGAGATATGTCTATATATCCATTGGTTTGCTGACCTAGAAAATACTAGGTGCTTAACCGCTACACGTGTCTTATATTCTTCTGTCATCTTTGAATTCAGAACTAGGAGATAATTGATGAGAAAAGCAAGAACAATGATGTGAGTACACTATGCCATTTGCAGTCTAACTAGTTTATTGTGATCTTTTCACTCAACCTGAGTATCAAGGCTTTTCACCTTGCCAAACATCTAGAGTTCACAAGTTGAGCACGGCTCTGATCATTCTCTATAACGCCATGCCCCCCCCCCCCAACTTTGTTCTGACAGAAAGAATCCTGAAGAGATAAAAAGCAAAGAAAATGAACATGGGGGGTTTGATTAAACTAGTGATTAACTCCTTTATAGAGATTTAACGTTTCAATATCATCTATCCTCCCCATTTTTTTCTTCTCTAGTTTTGCATGTTCAGTAAATTTTTATACTAATTTTTGTTGTTCTTTTCTTTTCTTTTTTCAAAAGCTAATACAACAGATGTGAATGTAAACAAATGTTAAGACCAAATTAAAAGCAGATGGGAAAAATCCTGAGATGAAT
>CAUYQV010021347.1:0-13191 GCA_963574575.1 Galagoides demidoff
GTTTATATCCTACACAGACTAATTAGTAGGGTTTGATCAATAACTCTGAATACCTATATATGCTTCTAGAAGTAATATATTCCTTCTTTTCATCTACGGTTGACCATTCTGGAATGTTTTATGCATTATCCTTTACTGTAAAGATTATGAATTGTCATCTCTATGGTCTATCTTATAAGGGTACAAGTGAATCTTTCTAAAAGCAGAGTATGAAGATTTTAACTCAATAACTAGGAAAATGACATGAAGTTTATGTCGACCAGTTTGATGAGAGTATTTCAAAATGTATATGAAAACAGCACACTGTACCCCATGATTGCATTAATGTACACAGTTATGCTATAAGAAATAAAATTAAATAAAAAATAATATTTTATGACCAAAGAAGCTTGTTTGCATAGGACTTAACATATGTAGTGGCGGGGTTGACTAAAACTTTCGTATAGTAGTTACGAAAGATAGATGACTTAGATAAATGGTTCCATAGTCAGACTGACCTGTGTCACTCATCCCCCTCCTCACTCTCTCCAGGACGGCTGTGGGTTCTGTGCTTGCCCAGATGTGCTCCCATGGGGATGGGAAGCCTGTAGGATGGAGCTTCCTGAGCTATTTGTGATTCAGATGTTATGGTCTCCACACGCACACAAAATGCACATTTTATATACAGTCTGTAGTGGCAGTAACCATCTGACAGAATGGATTCTAATGCCAAGCATATTATAGTTTATAGGACGAGGGGCTGATTTTCATCATATGTATAGAATAGAGACACATAAACAGATTTTCATTACATTTTCCTAGAAATTTGATATTAGATATTTTCCCTGTAAAGACATAGATGTAAGTATGCATATTATAAACTATTCTAATTTTCCATTAAGTAGAGAAAATCTTAGTAATTTTATTCTTTAAAATTAATTTAGAAAAATAGTTCTAATTGTATATTAAATTTCATATAAAATTTTAATAGGAATAGAACATCTTACATAAGATTTATTTAAAATATTTGCTTGTATGGCAGTGATTTTGCATATTATTTTTAAAAGTAACTACAGGTGTACAACACCCAAGATGAAGTAGCTCATATCTTGCAAACTCAGCTAAGGGGAGATTCAATAATCCATTTATCCTCAGAATCCTTGTTTGAAATCAACAATCCTTGTTTATATTAGTCCCAAGAATGTAAGCTGATGTTTTATACCCTCTGTATAAACTACTCAAGAAAACTCTTAGAGAAAACTAATACTAATGGGCATTAGATTAACATTTTTGAGATCGCATACAAAGTTATTAGATTGTTTTTTGGCGTACATTACAAGCAGACATAGAATAAAAACTGTAGCATATATAACTTGAAAAATTTAGTTAGAGAAACCCAGAAAAGCATCAGGAGATGATGGTTATTAGCTGTGTGACTAACTTTGTAACACTGACAGTGACTTTATCAGTGTCACTCCTTGTGTAAAGGCAGTCACAAGCAGAGAGCATCAGAAGCCTCTGCGTCAGTGTGACCGGTTTTAAGATGTCCTCCGTCTGTCTCGCGTCTTCTTACCATTACGGGTAAGGCGCATGTGTTTTAGCAAAACCTCTATTCATAAAGGAAAAGCAGCAGATGGCACAGCCTCGGTGATGAGTGCAGGGTGCACCGTGGGCCAGGTACACCCTAAAAGGAAAAATCCGTCCTTCCACTCATGACACTCCTGACACCAAATGTGTGGTTTTCCACACCAAGCAATCTTCCAATTCTCTATGGACACCCCCTCGGCATCCCACATTTTAATTCACTTATGACACTAACTTCCTAGGATCAGCAGAGACCCCACAGGGTGAGGGCTCAGTCCCACAGACAGCCCAAACTGTACACACCAGCTGCAAGTCTTGGGAGCCCGTGGTACCTGCACTTCTGTCCAAATTGACTGCAAACCGAGAATTCCCACAACCCCTGTCCCAGTTTCAATAATTGGTGCTGAAGGTTTTGTATGACTAGAGAGACACTTGCCTTACATTGATCAGTTTATTAGTAAGGATTTAAAGGATATAGATGAACAGCCAGAGGAAGAAGTAGGAACCTGAAATGATGTATGGACAGAGCTGCCGTGACCCTCTGGGTGTGCCGCCTTCCCAGCACATCCAGGGCTCACCGACGGAACCCCTCTGAGCCCTTCCAGCAGGGCTTTAGGAAGGTTCTATGAAGCAGGGATGGTTGATTCAATCACTGGTCAGTGCCCACCAGCCTGATCTCTAGCCTCCTCCCCTCCCTGGAAGTGGGGGTGGGTGGGGCTGGAAGTGCAACTCTCTGGTCATTGCTGGTCTTTCTGGATGGAGTTCAGCCCCCATTTTGAAGCTATCTAGAAACCCAGGCCAGGTCTCATCTCATTAGCCCATTAGCCTACAAAAAAACACTTTCATTAATTATTCCTGAGATTACAGACATTTTATATCCTTTACTAGGTCAGGAACTGGGATTACGACCAATATTATAACAAAGCATACTCCTACCACCCTTAGCACTCAGGAAATTGCAAGGGTTTGGGGAGCTCTATGTCAGGAACTGGGGGAAAGACCAAATGTAAAGTCCTTACACTATCACACGCTCCCGAGCCTGGAGATTCACCTCTGCTCACTGCTGGCCATTGTCGTCAGTCTGATCCATGCCTCCCCAAAGTGACTGATTATTATCTAACCCAGATATTCTGGTTGGGATATAATTATTGAAATATGTTATCTAATAAAAGATATACATTAAAATATTAAGGGTACACAACAGTGTTACTAGGACAATTGATCCACAAATAAGAAAAAAGAAAACCAGAATGGCCAAAATTATCCTCAAAGCACTTCCTATTTTATTTCTTTATCTTAGAAAGAAGAGTATTTACCTACAGACACCATACATTTGATTATTTATTTAAAATTTTCTTGTTAGGATTGGCCAACATCATTTTTCTGGATTTACAAAATTTGGAGTTAAAAGGATGCTGAGGCAGTAGAGGGGAGAGGGAGCATCCTTGCCAGCGTGTCCTGGGGCAGCCTCAGCAGGTGAGTGGCAGGCTGGCACCACCCTGCCTGTCCTGGTTGGAACACAATGCAAGCCTCAGGCTGCCTCCAACCACTCAGCATTTCTTTAAGTTTTTTGAATCAGAGGAACTTCTCATTAGCTAACTGAACAAAATGGATTGATAATGAAGGCGAAATTTCAATGAGCTGTTGGCTAAACTGGATGCAAGTTTGTCTCTCCCATTGCTTTAGGGCCATCACTCTCTTGCACCCTCCACAGGGTTCCATTCTCAGAGCCTGACAGGGTCTCAGAAGCAGGACACACTAGAACAGTCTCCAGGCCTCAGCCCCTGTGCTCTTCCTTGGAGAACGCCATCAAGCAGGCAAAGGAAAAGCTCCTGCTTCTGGGGAGAAATCACTTCTTGGCTAAGATCATTTCATCAATGGTCTGCTCATTCCCATTGCTTCCCATTCAGAAGCTACAGATTAAATAAGGCAGAAGGCACCAGCACAGAAGGGCTAGGGCTTCCATCAAAACTGGAGGAACCAGAGAGTCCGGCTCTCTGAGGAATGTGTGGTTTCACCCATTCTGTCTGGCAAGGGAAGAAGGACAGATTTCAATTTATTCAGCAGTATATTCCACGCAGGTGGATTCTCTGACGAGGGACCAGCTATAACACATTTCTTCTTGATCCAGCAAAACCCGGATGAATGATTGGGTTAGAGCCCCACCGGATAAATGGTTGATAGGAACTGGGTGTTTGGTCCCATCGTGCCCGCTAGGTTAATGTCTGAAGAGGAGATTTTCACATCCACAGAAGGGTTGTAAGGAAGAGGGCGGATAAACACCCAAACCATTTATGGATTATCAGTATTTCTGGCAAGAACGTTCTCTGTTGACTAAGGTGAAAGAAAACACCCAGGTAGAGCAAATGCAAAAGATTCCACACATGAAATAAAAAGGACTCTGAGCCCAGGATGTGCAGTAGAAGAACGTCTGATGGAAACAGTTTATTGGAGAGCGTAAACGAAATGAAGACGCACTGCAATTTCTGCTTGTTAACTCAGTTTTTTTTAGATCAAAGTAACACCTTCTAATGTGAATAAATCCTACAGTACAGAAAAGCTTAGAGAAGGACATGGGGTCAGGTTCCTTCACCCTTTACCCCACTTCTCAGAGTAAATGCCAAGAGATTTTCTGTTCTTCCTTTTTTCTGGGTTTATATTCATAAGCCTAGAACTTATTCTTAAGCCTCTGTTTCCTGACTTAGGTTTTAGATAATTATCTATTGATTCTCATTTATAAAACATGAGGATTCAGTCTATCTTCATTACTCATCTCCTAATGATGGATATATTATTACTCATTAGTTATTATTAAATTTTTAATAATATATGTAAAACTTCAACTTCTTTTGCCATATACTTTTAACATTCTTTTTTTAATTTTTTATTAAATCATAGCTGTCTACATTAATGCAATTATGGGGTGCAATGTGCTAGTTTTATATACAATTTGAAATACTTTCATCAAACTGGTTAACATAGCCTTCACAGCATTTTCTTAGTTATTGTGTTAAGATATTTGAATTCTCCCCTTAGTAGATTTAACATGTACCCTTTTAAATGCACTGTAGGTGTGGTCCCAACAATTACCCTCCCTCCACTCATCCTCCCTGCTCCCCTCCCCTCCCTCTCCTCTTTCCCCTTCATCTTGGGGTATAGTTGGGTTATAGCTTTCATTTGGAAGTGTGGGTGCTTATAAATTGGTTTCATAGTAGGGCTGAGTACACTGGATACTTTTTCTTCCATTCTTGAGATACTTTGCTAAGGAGAATATGTTCCAGCTCCATCCATGTAAACATGAAAGTGATGAAATCTCCATCTTTCTTTAAGGCTGCATAATATTCCATGGTGTACATAAACCATAATTTATTAATCCATTCATGGGTCCATGGGCACTTGGGCTTCTTCCATGACTTATCAATTATGAATTGGGCTGCAATAAACATTCTGGTGTAAATATCTTTGTTATAAAGTGATTTTTGGTCCTCTGGATACATACCTAATAGAGGAATTGAAGGATCGAATGATGGTACTATTTTTAGATCCCTAAGTGATCTCCAAACATCTTTCCAAAAGAAATGTATTAGTTTTCATTCCCAGCAGCAGTGCAAAAGTGCTCCCTTTTCTCCACATCCACGCCAACATGTATGGTTTTGGGATTTTGTGATGTGGGCTTATCTTACTGGAGTTAGATGATATTTCAGAGTGGTTTTGATTTGCATTTCTTTGATGATTAAGAATGATGAGCATTTTTTCATGTCTCTGTAAGCCATACACCTGCCTTCCTTAGAGAAGTTTCTCAAGTCCCTTGCCCACCCTGAGATGGGATCACTTGTTCTTTTCTTGCTAATACGTTTGAGTTCTTTGTGGATTCTGGTTATTAAACCTTTGTCAAAGACATATCCTGCAAATAACTTCTCCCATTCTGAGGGCTGTCTGCTTGCTTTATTTACTGTGTTCTTGGCTGTGCAGAAGCTTTTAGTTTGATCAGATTCCAGTAATGTATTTTTGGTGTTGCTTCAATTGCCCTGGGGGGGTCCTCCTCATAAAATGTTCTCCCAGGCCAATTTCTTCAAGTGTTCTCCCTGTACTCTCTTCTAGTATTTTTATAGTTTCATGTTTTAAATTTAAATCTTTAATCCAGTGAGAGTCTATCTTAGTTAATGGTGAAAGGTGTGGGTCCAATTTCAGTCTTCTGAAGGTCACCAGCCAGTTTGTCCAGCACCATTTGTTAAATAGGGAATCTTTTCCCCACTCAGTGTTTTTAATTGGCTTGTGGAAGATCAAATAACAGTAAGTAGCTGGGTTCATTTCTTGGTTCTCTATTCTGTTCCAAACATCTACCCCTCTGTTTTTGTGCCCGTACAATGCTGTTTTGATCACTATCGATTTATAGTATAGTCTGAGGTCTGGTACTGTGATTCCTCCTGGTTTGCTTTTATTTCTATGTAATATCTTGGCTATTTGAGATTTTTTCTGATTCCATATAAAACTAAGTATTATTTTTTCGAGATCTTTAAAGTATGACAGTGGAGCTTTGATAGGGATTGCATTGAAATTGTATTTGGGTAGTATGGACATTTTAACAATGTTGATTCTTCTCAGCCATGAGCATGGTATGGTTTTCCATTTGTTAACATTTTTAGCTATTTCTTTTCTCAGAGTTTCATAGTTCTCTTTATAGAGATCTTTTATGTCCTTTGTTAGGTAAACTCCCAAACATTTCATCTTCTTTGGCAGTACTGTTTCAGCTTGACTGTTGTTGGTATACATAAAGGCTACAGATTTGTGAGTATCGATTTTGTAACCTGAGACCCTGCTGTATTCCTTGATCACTTTTAAGAGTTTTATAGTTGAATCCCTGCTGTTTTCCAGATATACAATCATATCATCTGTGAAGAGTGAAAGTTTGATTTCCTCTGACTCTATATGAATACCATTAATTGCCTTTTCTTGCCTGATTGTGATGGCTAAGACTTCCATTACAAAGTTAAAAAGCAGTGGAGACAATGGGCAACCTTTCCTATTTCCTGATCTGAGTGGAAATGACTTCATTTTAACAACGTTGGCTGTGGGTTTGCTGTAGATGGCCTCTATCAGTTTCAGAAATGTCCCTTCTATACCAATTTTCTTAAGTGTTCTGATCATGAAAGGATGCTGGATATTATCAAAAACTTTTCTACATCAATTGAAAGAATCATATGGTTTTTGTTTTTTATTTTGTTTATGTGATGAATTATATACTGAACCAGCCCTGAGACCCTGGGATAAAAACCACTTGGTCATGGCATATACTTTGGTGTGTTGCTGGATTCTATTTGCTAGGATTTTATTGAATATTTATGCATCAATATTATTTAGAGATATTGGTCTATAATTTTCTTTTCTTAACATTGTCTTGATAATCTTATTAGCGTCCTTGCTTTTTCCTTCATTGTTTTCTTCTAGTGTCTCACTTTTTGTTACTTTCACGCTCACAGAGTTATTCAATGTACAATCTGCCCTGCAATACAATACGGAGATTTTACACACTGTCTATCCATATTTTTGTATATATGAATATAATATGTAGGTGTGTATGTGGCTTTGAAATAAATAATAATTTACATTATCAAGAGTAAATTAATATTATTCAATATCAAGACAAGTAGTGTTATGATTACTTTTCCTTACTTTCTAGTCTAATGTTGTGAATTCTCTTTTTATTTATTTGTTTATTTATAGATAGCATCTTGCTTTGTTACCCAGGTTGGAGTGCAGTGGTATAATCACAGCTTATTTCAGGCTTCAGCTTATGGGCTCAAGTGATCCTCCTGGTTCAGCCTCCAGAATAGCTGGGACTATAGGTGTTTGCCACTATGCCCATAGAGACAGGGTATCACTATGCTGCCCAACCTGGTCTCAAACTCTTGGCCTCAAGTGATTCTCCTACCTTGGCCTCAAAACGTGCTGGAATAATAGGTGTCATCCTCTTCACTGGGCTGTGACTTCTGGTATACTTCTTCAATGCTTCGAGTCGTGTCCCACTTTTGTTTGCTGCCAGATTTGGACTGGAATATCTTTGTATCATTTTCCTCCTTAAACTTTCTAATTGCAAATAAAAACAATATGCAACTAAATTTAGATAGTAATTTCTGCTCTAAAGAAAATGAGAGGTTGGGCCAGGGCATTTGCAGAGATGGGAAAGACTGGAGGGTGGGGAGCAGTGAGAGATGTGGAAATTGAATAAACCTAGATGCCACATAGGCAGTTAGATACATGGCCTGTTCAGAAGAAAGGTCAGCAGTGCCGATGCAGTCCAGGGGCACCAGCCAGTGTGCAGGAGTTACGGTGTGTCGTGGACTGGATGAGATACCTAAAGGAAGGCTGCAGAGGAAGAACTGGAGAGGCGGATGGAGGATCAAGCCCAGGGAACCCCAGAGTTCAGAGGCGTCACAGGGAACAGTGGCCCCACTGATAAGAAAAAGAAAGAGGGAGCAGTCAGTGAGATTTTTTTATTTAGAAAGTCCTGTGTAGTCTATGAAATGTCCATCCAGTATCTTTCTGTCTAACATCTGTTTCTGTATCTTGTTCTTTCCTGCCCTGATGCCAGTTGCCCACATGAGCAGCAATTCCTGGTTGTGTTTTCCCATGGAGGAGAGAAGAGCCTCCTCTGTCTTCCAGAGGGTGCAGGTTTCCCTAATGCTCTAAAAGAGCTCTGTGTCCATTTGGAAACACACAGGGCACATCAAGTGAAAAGCCTTAGAGGATCAACTGTGTTAGAATGGATTTAAAGTTTGCTTTTATACAGGGTGGCTGTAAAGTTTGTGTGAGATTTAAAATAGTCAACTGAAGTACAATTTAAAATAGCCGGCTACTTTGACTACTTTACATTGCACATGAGTTTATGGCCACCCTGTGTCTAGGGATGTGAAATAAAACTGCACACGAACTCTGTGGACGCCCTATCTATTCAGGGATCCTCAACAACCTTGTTTCACGGGTTTGCACTGCTCTGATTTATAAACCACCTCTGCAGACATCTGGGCTGTACCTTCACAAATCATATGGAGTCGGGATTTCAAAATTGCTTCAGATAGAACCTGTACGGTTAGGAAAATAAGAACGTAATTCCATCTATTGTCTATAAACATGATGACCAAAATAGCTAATTTAAAAGAAGACACAAATTGAGTGAAACAGTAAACAAAACATCGTAGCTGCAGCTGATTTCATTTGCTGATACCTTTACGGTATTACTGATAAAGATGCAATTTAAATGATTTTACTATTTTGCTTTGATTCTGAAGGTAAAGTTAAAAAATACAAATGGAGAGAATGGCAAGCAGAGAGAATTGACTTACTGCTGTCAACTTGCTCTATTTTCTTATCAATAGATTGTCATTTTGTGGGAAAATTCATATGTGTTTAAAGCAGAGTGACAGAATGTACAACAGGGATTTTCAAAACAGTCAATCTGAATGTATTCCATTAGCACTGTTCTTGATAGAAACATACATTACAATGTTGATGTTGCCCAGTGTTTTTATTTTGCCATCTTAAAATTTCTCCTATGTCAAAGTCTACTACATTCTTTTTTTTTTTCTTTAAAAACTACTCAAAATGCCATCCTCAAAATAAGGTCATGTCCTTAGCTACCAAAATTATAAACTCAGATGATTATAGATTTCAATGTTAATCTTTGGCTCGGCACCCATAGCACAGTAGTTACAGTGCCAGCCATATACACAGAGGCAAAGCCACTAAACAACAATGACAACTTCAAAAAAAAAAAATCCGGGAAATGTGATGGGCACCTGTCGTCCCAGCTCTTTGGGAGGCTGAGGCAAGAGAATTGCTTAAGCCCAAGAGTTGGAGGTTGCTGTGAGCTGTGATGGCACAGCACTCTATCAAGAGCAACATAGTGAGAGTCTGTCTCCAAAAAAAAAGTCTTTATTAACAATATTCATTTTCAAAATGAGAGCCCTGAATCTCAGCAGACTTGTTTCCAGCCTAATAAAAATGCTAATCTAGATTAAGCAAATGAGAAATAAGCAAGCATTTCTCCTTATAAACTAAGGTATCTCTTATCTCAAAATACAATGTTCTATTGATGTTTGATTTGAGGTTTTAGCCCTATTGTTTAAAAAGAAAAAGCAACAAACCTTCAAAATTGATTCCATAGCACATATGATAACCCGAAATGAAGAAGTCCTTTCTTGGTGGGCTATCTGAATTTTTAAAATATTTACATAAGAACTCATTTTTACAATTTACTTCACCTAGCAAAATCAGTGTGATTCTTTTAGACATTTTAGAATAATCAGTTTTCTAAAATAATCAATTACTTATAATCATAATATTTTGGCATTGTGTATTTGATTAGTCTGAAAAATACATATTATATCAAATATAGCCAATAGGCAGCTCACAGGATGCATCGAACTATGAAAATGTTTCTACTAGCCCATAACATTCCTTTTGGAATCTTAATCCAATATTACATAAAAATCCAGATTTCTATCTTCTTAAAAAAATAAATAAATAAAGGAACTGGCAATACATGGCAAAAAATGTCTTTAGAAGTTGAGTTGTGGCAGCCATTAAACTCTCCAGGATTCCTAAAATACATGCAGCACTTAACTCACCTGTAGTCCTCACCAGTCCTCTCTAGGCATTTAAATTATTATTTTTTAGGGAGGTGACTGTGGCTGGAGGTGGTGGGTTCAAACCTGGCCCCGGCCAAAAACTGCAAAAAAAAAAAAAAATTATTATTTTTTAAATTATTAACATTTATCAGCAGTATTTTTTTATTTTTTGATGAATGCTCTTTTTTTCTGTCTAAAAATCTATTTTTAAATTTCAGATTACTATGAGGCAACACACAATTAGGTGCCATTGTCTGCGTCTGTAAGGTAAAGTCCGAGTTCTGGCCGTGTCCTTCACCCAGGAAGTGTGCCACACACCTGCCATGCAGTGCTCCCTTTGGGGGAGAACTTGCCCCCCACTTGTCTTGAACTTGAGGTTTCCTCCCACTTGAGCAGCAGCTGTTGACCTGATAATTTCTAATCAGCACTGAGCACATGTGATGCTCGTCTTCCCATCCCTGTGGTGCTTTACTTAGAAGAGTGTTCTCTAGATCCATCCAGGTTGGTACAAAACCTCCGTCTTTTTTTACAGCTGAACAGTATCCCCCATGTACATACACCACATTGCAGGTCCTTGTGTTTCAGAGACCCTGTGAATGAAAAAGACAGGTTACTGTCAGTCTCTCCCGGACAGGTAATAATACCGTGCTGAGATGGGGAGAAGGTAACGTCAGAAACATTTTGGTGGCAGGAGGGAAAGCTCCTTGATTAGACTCTGGCCCAGCACTGGGGGGAGTTCTCTTGTGCACTGTTCTCTGTAGCCTCTGGGAGTTTCTCTCCTCTTTCTCCCACTTTGTGCAAGAGCACCAATCCATGTAAGCCCTGTGTTCTCATTCCTCAGTCTTCTCCAAATAGTTGTGCCCGAGGATGGGATTAAAATTCAAAGAGTCCAAGGTGATTTTAGCCTTTGTGGTTTCTATGGTAATGCAATTACCTGAGGAACACAATCGACTTCTCTATTTGCTTCCCCTAAGTTCTTTGTATCAGTAACCATTCCTGAAGTTCTTTCTCAGACATAATTCTCATGACGGGTTTCCCTTCTTGTCTCCCCCCCCCCACTACCCTAGCAGCCAAGTTGAGGCCTTAGGAGATAATAGACTTGGTGGTATTCTGCACACTGAATCCGATTTGTGCCCTGTCGGGGTCTTACTGGGCTTTGTCTCTCCAAGCCTCTTTGATCCTTACCTCTTGCTATTTGAGGTCTAAAGAAGTTGGCTTTTCAGAAATCTTAAATCTCCCACATTTCAGGACTCTATGAAGTCCTTTGCTCTGCTGTTTAGAATCTACACCTCAACTCATCTCTTTCCTTGTAACACTTTGCCAGAAACTCTAAGCAATGCCCACACAGGCCACTGGGCACTTTGCCCCCATTAGCGTCCATGATTCTGCCTCACAGATTACACAGGCCACAGATGTATCACTTGTTTCCCACTCCGTAACACGGCCCTACCACTTGCTGTTTTCATTTTCTGCTAAGATAACACCCAAGAGTTTTATTTTGCAGCAGCACTTTCAGGTACCTGTTTCTATACTGCTTACGATACCACTAGCTGCTGGAAAAGATAACTTACGCAATCTCGGTGGCTTAACACAAAAGAAGAATGTGCTTCCCTCACGTGAAATACAAAACAGCTGTTCCGAGTCACAGGGGGACTCTCCTGCCCATAGGAATTCTGGACTCACGCACTTCCATTTGCCACTCACTCTTATTTCAGTATTTGACCTTCAGGGTGCCTGTGCCTGTATCAGGCAGGAGGGGAGGCAAGCATAGGAAGAAGGTTTTTTTAATAGGTTAGTTCCGTAAATGCTGTACCATTACTTCCACTCACAAGCTATTGCTGCCGGAAGAAGAGGTAGTAAGTTTGGTGATCAGTTAGCCACCTATCCACAGACTGTGAGTCTCGGTTCATTTCTGCTACTGTAACAACGTACTTTAGCCTGGGTAATTTGTAAATGACAAAAAATTTTTTCTCATGGTTCTGGTGCCCTGAAAGTCGAAGATGAAGGTTCCAGCAGCCTCAGTACCTGGTGTAGGCCTGCTCTCTGCTTCTGCTTCCTAGATGGCACCTTTGTTCTTTCTGTATCTGGATATAAAACACAGAAACATAAGCACAAAAGTATTCTGTTGTTATTTTTCTCCATCAGAGAATTCAGATTCTCCTAAAACTTCAAAAACCACATAATTTACCTGCATATGGCATCTTGCACCATGAATAAATGTCACACAAGCACAGGTCTGTAGCCACCAAAGAGTGGGCGCTAAAGGTAAGCCAGATACAAAACAGGTTATTCCTAGGCCAGGAGGAATGGAGCTAAGATGCCTCGGGCGAGTTCCAAGGGTTCCCACGATGTGACCAGGCAGAGGGCTGAGAAGAAACAGAAGAGAAGTGATGCCTCCCTGCCCACTGTGTGGACACGCACTCACCGAGGCTTTCCCAGGGAAGAGGGCAGCAGCATCACACCCTTCAAAAGGGGTGATGCGTCTCTAATACTTCCTTCACCCCATACTGTTTCTTATTAATAAATACTGAGTGTATCCCATCCCCAGAGCCAGTCCACAGCAGCATCCTTGGCTAGTGACTGAGCCCAGTGGGGACAGTAATTTTCCAGCCTCTACAGGGACATTGGGCTGGCGACTAATTTCCACTTGGGAGGACTCTGCCCAGTGAGTAGGCCAGGATGAGGACCCTGCCCTGCGAGTAGGCCAGGATGAGGACTCCGCCCCGTGAGCAGGCCAGGATGGGACCCTGCCCCGTGAGTAGGCCAGGATGGGGACCCCGCCCCGTGAGTAGGCCAGGATGGGGACTCTGCCCTGTGAGCAGGCCAGGATGGGGCCTGGCCCCGTGAGAGGCCAGGATGAGGACTCTGCCCCATGAGTAGGCCAGGATGGGGCCCGGCCCCATGAGTAGGCCAGGATGGGGACTCAGTCCTGTGAGTAGGCCAGGATGAGGACTCTGCCCCATGAGTAGGCCAGGATGGGGACTCGGCCCCGTGAGTAGGC
>CAUYQV010021348.1:0-15052 GCA_963574575.1 Galagoides demidoff
GTTTTTTTTTTTATTGAATGGTAACTATGTACATTAATACACTTCTGGGGTACAGTGTGGGGTTTTCACATGCAATCCGAAATACTTCCATCAAACTGATCAACACAGCCTTCATGTCATTTTCTCAGTTATAGTTTTAAATCATTCTGATTCTACTCTTAGAGAGTTTCACTTGTATCCCTGTGAGATAGACCTCAAAAATGGAGGGCTTCCAATCCCCCTCCCTCCGTCCATTCCCCTCTCCCTTCTCCCTCTCCCCTCCCCACATTCTTAGGCTATTTGGTTATAGCTTTCATATAAAAGGTATAAATTAGTTTCATAATAGGGGTGTGTACATTGGATACTTTTTCCTCCATTCTTGTGATACTTTGCTCACAGGTTTATTATTATTATATTATGGGTAAAGAAACAGATTAAATAATTTTCTGAAAGTCTAATCCAGTTCTGAATCCAAATTCCACCAGGCTACTGTTTTTCCAGGAAGACAAGGATCATCTTAAATGCAAAACTCCAAAAAAAAATGTATCAACTCTCAGGAAAAAATAAGACATTTAGGGAGTGTGAGTCTAGTCAGAGGAAGAGGGTGTTAAAATGCTGAGGCTGTTTGCCGCAACTTCAGCCTCGTGAAGATTTCAGATAACACTGCAGTCTGGCAAGCTCTCTGTAGAGAAGAACCTGCCAAGATTCACCCATTAGTGAAATTTAAAGTTTCCTTAGGAAGCCCTGCTGTCAATAATATCGTATTATGTAAATTATCCTATAGACATCAAAATGTTTAGGAAAATAGAACTCTTCTGGCCTTCTGGGGCATCGCCATAACAATTTTAATTATTTAAAGATCTCTTTTGATAGTGAAGTGTACTGATATTTGTGTGCGTGAATATCCTCAAGTTTAAACATGAACAAGTGTGGAAGAAGGGTGAAGGTCCCCCAGTACCCAGCTTCAACAGTTGTCAATAGTTTGCCAGTCTTGTTTCATGTATTATTGCCTGCTCCTTGCTGTTTTTTTCTCCTTTCAGCTTTATTGCGTTAAACTTTACATTTCATAAATTAATTCATTGTAAGTGTAAGATCCAATGATTTTTAGTAAATTCATAAAGCTGTGCAGCCATCACTACAATCTTATTTTGGAGCTTTCCTTCTCCAGAAAATTCTCAAGAAAATTCTCTCGTGTCCGTTAGTGGTTAATCCCTCCCCTCTACCTAACCCCAGAAAATATTTATCGGTTTTCTGGTGTCTTATAGATTTGTCTTTTCTGGACATTTTATGTAAATGGATGATACAATATGTGTTTTTTTTTTTTTTTTGTTTTTTGTTTTTGCAGTTTTTGGCTGGGGCTGGGTTTGAACCCGCCACCTCTGGCACATGGGGCCAGTGCCCTATTCCTTTGAGCCACAGGCGCCAGCCCAATACCTGTTCTTTTCATCTGGTTTCTTTCACTTAGAAAAATGCTGCTAAGGTTCATTCAAGGTTTAACATATATCGGTAGTTTGTTGATTTTTATTGCTGAATAGTATTGCATGGTATGCATATACTACATTTTGTTTATTTATTCACAATGTAATGAACATTTGGGTTGTTTTTGGCTGGAATGTATAATGCTGCTATAATTATCCACATACAAGCCTTTCCATGGACATATGCTATCATTTGCTTATGCATAGAATCTCCAGGTTTATGTTCACATTTAACTTTTTAAATAACTGCCAAACTATTTTCAAAACACCTTCACCATTTAACATTTTCTCCGCAGTGTATGGGGTTACAGGTGCTCCACATCCACACCAAAACTTATCTCTCTCTGAAAATCATAGTCATCCCAGTAGGTACATAGAGGCATCACATTGTGATTTTAAATTGCATTGCCCCAATGACCTATGATGTTGAACACTTTTGATTTTCTTATTAGCGTTTTATAAATCTTTGGTGCTGTGTCTATTAAATATTTTACTTACTTTGATTTGCATAGTTTATCTTTTTATTCTTAAGTTTTAATGGTTTTTTATAAATTTTAGATAAAGACCTTCATCAATCCATGATTTGCAAATCTTCCCCCCCCTTCTGTTTTGTCTTTTCATTTTCTCAGTGGTGACTTCTGAAGTAACAAAGTTTTCAGTTTTGATCAAGTCCAGTAGATCCTTGTTCTCTCTGATGGATTATACTTTTGTAATTAAATCTGAGAATTCTTTGCCAAACCACGGTCACAAAGATTTTCCTCCTTGTTTCCTTGCAGAAGTTTTATGGTTTTAGTTCTTATTTGTTAAGGCCTATGATATATTTTGGTTAATTTTTGTGCAGTATCAGGTGAGCATCTAAACCAGTGATTCTCAGTCGGGGGCGGTTTTGCTCCCTGAGGACGTTAAACAGAGGAGACAATGTTGGCTGTCACAACTTGGGAAGAATGGCTCCTGGCATCTAGTGGATAGAGGCTGGACATGTTATAAATGACATCCTAAGACACACAGAATAACCTCTTGCCACAAAGAATTACTGGTCTCAGATCAATAGTGTTAAGGTTGAGAAATCTGGGCGTGATAAAATAATAAGACAACATTAATAGTACCTGGGATATGGACCCAAACGTGATTCTTCAGAAATGTATCTATTGGTTTTTCACTCCTCCCCCTGCCTTGGTAGAGCTACTACCCAATTATCTACTGAAGAGGGTGGGAGATGGAGAGGGCATGGAGCAGGTAAGAACAGGAGACATGTCCACGCCGTTCTTCCATCAAGTTCAGTGGTGCTCCCATCAATAATCACTTCTCCATTTGTTGCATGCCTTTGATCCACTTCTAGAGTCCTGAAATTCACTTTTGAATTTTACACAAAGAATTCTTAGATTTAATAACAAATGTATAGGCCATTGGAGTGAATTTTTGACAATTTTGCCTTGTTTTGTCATTGATTTTATGGGAGAACTTGGTTCCTAGAAATCCTACTATGTGTTTTTCTGAGTTTTTGAAGAGACCAAAAAAAAAAAAATCTAAGAATAAGGAAAAGGTTACGTGTATGTTTGCCTAGTATTTCATGGCATATGTATACCATAGAAATACAAAATGGTTATTTATTGACTCATCAAATACTTACAGAACGTATAATACATCAAATACTTACTGAGCACTGAGGATACAGCAGCTGGTGAGGTGGCAATGGTGAGCAGAATACCACCCCGACTTTAACAGTGTTCATGGCTCAGAGGAGGAGGTAGAGCTCAGCTCAGGTTGGGGTAGTCCACACTCAACCCGTGCTGGCCTCACTCCCAGATGTGTGGTGTCTGGCAAGTTATTGAAGCTCTCTAAATGCGTTTCCTCACCTGTGAAGTGGGGTTATCAACAGCATCTACCTTGTACGATTTCTGGAAAGCTGTTTTTATGTATGTAAACAGCATCATACAGTGGCTAGCTTCTAGTAAATACTCAAAAATGGTTTGCTTTCTAATATATAATGTGATCAATGGTATGGTTACAGTAGGCATGTGATGCTGCTATCCAGAGGAAAATGATTTGGGGACTTGAAGCACAAGTAGGAATTATCAGTGAGGGAGTGGAGAAAGCATGTGGGATAGAAATTTCCAGAAGAGGGCTAGAGGGAAGAGGGAGCATTACCCAAGATGAGGACAGAGTCATGGACAAATTAAGTAGTCACTGGGAGCTGTAGGAGAGTGTGTGATACAACTCCTAGCATTTCTCTAGAGGTAATCCTTTATGATGTGTGTGGGGACTGACTGAGAAATTGAGTCAGTTTGTTTGTTTTTTGTTTTTACTCTCTTCTATATTCCCACTTTCCATATCAAATCTGGACCATCCAGTAACCTCAATAACATGCTCTACGTTTCACTCCCTGCCTGCATAGCTTTACTCAAAGAAGTAAGAATTAAGGAAGAAATTGTTGCATGTGGGCTGAGAAATACTGATTGCAACTATTCTGTTTTTCCAAAATCAGATTGTTATGCCATTCTGAGCCTGCAGCCCATCAATCACCTCTCCTAAGAAACTTGGTTAATTATAAAAGCTGACATATATCTTTAAAAATAAGGGAATACCTAAAATGCATCAATCAGGGAAAGTAATAGAGAAATAAATCCACAGTAGGAAATGTGAGGTTTTTTTTTTTTTTGCTAACAGCTGTGTTGTGATGGCATTCACACACCATGCAATTCACTCAATGAAAATGTACAATCCAGTGGTTTTTAATGTACTCACAAGGTTATTTACCCACAATCTTAGAACATTTTAATCATCTCAAAAAGAAATCCAACATTTCTTATTAGTCATCCTCATTTTCTCCACTCTCCCTAATCCTAGGCAATTAATTATTTACTTTATATCTTTCTAGGTTGTATCTATTCTGGACGTTTTATATAGATGGCATTCTACAATATGTGGTCTTTGTGACTGGCTTCTTTCACTTAGCATGTTTTCAAGGATCATCCATATTTCAGCATGTATTAGTATATTATTCCTGTTTATTGCTAACATTGCATTATATGCATATACCACATTTTATTCATTCATCAATAGAAGTGGAATTGCTGGGTCATGTGCTAACTCTATATTTAATATTTTGTAGAACTTCCAGGCTGTATTCTAAAGTGGTTGCACCATTTTACATTCCTACCAGCAATGCATAGAGTTCCAATTTATCTGTACCTTCAGTAATACTTGTTAGCTATTGCTTGGACCATAGTAATCCCAGTGGGTATGAAGTGGTATCTCATGTGTGTGTATTAGTAAATTGTACAATTCCATTTACAGGCAATGTCTAAAGAAGGCAAATCTGTAGAACAGAAAGCAAATTAATGGTTTCATGGGGCTAGAGAATTGGGAGGGATGGCAAGTGACTGCTAATGTGGCATTTTTGGCGGGTGGTGGTGAAATGTCTTAAAATTGATTATTATATTTGTGAATATACTAAAAACCATTGAATTGTATATTTTAAATAGGTGAACTACGTGGGATGTGAATTATATCTCAAAAAAGCCATTAAAAATCAATTGGCTATATTTATGTGGGCTTATTACTGGGCTTTATTTTGTTCCCTTGATCTGTGTGCATATCCCTTTGCCAGTACATGCTGTTTTAGTCTTAGTATGAATCTTCTAATTTTTACCTTAGTTTTCAAAATTGTTTTGGCTATTTTATCTCCTTTATGTTTTCATATAATTTTATTATTTATTTTTTTCATATAATTTTAGAATCAGTTTGTCTATATATGCAAAATTTCCTTTGTGGTTTTTGATGGAAATCCTTTTAAATCTGGGGGTTATTAAAGAACTTTCAAACAAGACCTAAATAAGTAGAGAAACATACGTGTTCAATTTTTGAGTGTCCTTTTATGAGTATTTTAATGTTTTCTATATACAGATTATGTACATGTATTATTAGATTATTTTATACCTATTTAATTTGGGGGTGGCTATTTTAAATAGTATTGTTTTGAAATTCCTATTTTTAATTTTTCACTGCTATTATACGGAAAAGATACTGAATTTTTAATTTTATCTTGTATTTTCTGAGCTTACTAAACTCCTTTATTAGTAGTTGGACTTTTTTTGGTGGGAAGGGAGGAGAATTCTTGGGATTTTCTACTCAGACTTTTATGTCATCTATGAGTAGGGTCAGTTTTGTTTCTTCCTTTTTAATCTATATATTTTTAATTATTTTTTCTTGTTTATTGCATTGGCTAAGACTTTAGTGTGATATTGAATAGGACTGAATAGAATGGACATCTTTGCCTTGTTTCTGATCTTAGAGCAAAGTAAGTCCTTCACATTCAGTCCTTCACTATTATTATGCTAGCTATAGCTTTTTTGTTTGGTGTAGGTGTGTGTGTGTGTGTTTTGAGACAGAGTCTTACTGTGTCACCTAGGCTGAAATACAGTGGCATGATTATAGCTCATTTTGAGTTAATTTTTGCATTTGATGTTATGTAGGGGTCCATCTTCACCCTCTTCCCCCCACATATGAAAATCTAGTTGTCCTAGTATCATTTGTTGGAAAAAATATTTTCTTTTTGTGACTAAACTGTTTGGCAATCTTGTCAAAAATTGATTGATCATAAATGTGAGTATTTATTTCTGGGCTCTCGGTTCTATTTCATTGACCTCCATGTCTATCATTATGCTAGTACTACATACTGTCTTGATTATTATAGCTTTGTTGTATGTTTTAAAATTGAGAACTGTAAGCCCTCAAACTTTGTTCTTATTTTTAAAATCATTTTGGGGGTGAATGTTTTTACCCCAGGATAGTACATGTTTGAGAGATACCTGAAGGTTAAACAAATGGTAGTCTTAGATATTTATAATTTTTTATCCAAGCTGTACATTCTTTTATTTATTCTTTTTATCCTGTGCCTTACAATCAAACAAATCTGGTCAAAAGATGCTCATACTGTTAAAAATGTGCTTTTCCAGTCCAATATGTGGTAGCAATTTGGGGTTTACCTACTTTATTTTTATCTGCTAATCTTCATTCTTGAATCTGTCCAACACCTCAACTTTGGATGCATATCCTATTCTGGTCAACCCCGGATTAACTTTTGAGCTTGGGATTTGGTTTTCTGTGTACACATTTTCCAACAGAGCATGTCAAAACACTCAGAAACCATATTCTTCTGTGTGCTTCTGTGTGTTTCTGTGTAAACTCCTGCTGGAATAGAAGAACAGGTCTACTTTGGGACCATGCCCTGGCATCACAAGGACTCTCTGGACCGTGTTTTGGTGCCTAACTCTACTTCTAATATGAACTGGATGTTTAGCTTTTTACAACCAGTGGAGAACAACCTTGGCCTTGAGGAAGCACAACCCTGTGTGCATCTATAAAGAAACGTTGCATCTCGTGTTTCTTTTGGATTAAATGGATAGGTTAATTTAGCGCAACAGACCGGTTTATGCTAAACAGTTATGTCCTTTTAATGAAGCCATTAATACTGCTTTCAATTCTCTGGATCTTTATTTTGACTTTGATAGTGGGATTGACAATGTTCAATAAAGTTTTAAACTATTTTCAATGAATTTTCTTATGGATGGTCAAAAATGATGGGAAATAGGTATGTCAGTTCACTCAGAGCCATATGTGTAGACTCAGGCTAAATGATGGCCTCATAACCTGAAAACAAAAAGGCAATTGGTCTCACTCACTGTAACATATTTGCAGGAGGCAATTTAACCACTGGAGAGAATGCAAGTGTTTACAGGGCTGCAGAAAGTGGAGCTTACTGCTTTGTAGATAAGAGCCTGTGGGACTTGGAGGGATTTAATCAACATTCAAACTATAAACACACCCTGTGCCAATTCCAGGTTATATTTAAGTTTCAGGTTGATTTCCCAAGAAGCAAGAGGTTCAGCACTTGTACCAGGATGTTTCGCTGTTTCTTTTTAAAGCTGCAATCCCAGTTGCTTATTGTTTACAGGAATCCATGGTATTATTTTTGGAAATGGAAATGGAAAATTCTCCAGAGTCCTGATAAGGACAGGTCAGTTCTCCTCGAAGGTTTTTTAAGGGCCCAAGTTTTGAATCAATTGCATGAATAACAATTTCAGGGTCAGGATGGTTTTCATTTAGCCCAGTGCCTAGTCAATCAGCTAGCCTGGCCAAATATAACTCATCTTTTTAAACAGACTTACCTACTTGTCCTTGAATTCTTAAGACTAGGCTGAAATATGGCCCCTGCTGTGGCATCTAATATTTATGGAAAAAGAAATGTTACATACCTTAGCAAGGTTGCCTTTGGAGATTAACACGCCTGGCTCTCTTTTCTTTCCTTTGATCAAGGTCTGTAGCTTTTTGGATGCTTTCTGGAGTGAGCCTCTGCCCAGGTGGCAGTAGGTATTCTTTGCTTCTTTTTCCCTTCATCAGTCTTGTATTTAAAAAGAAATGAGGTTTTATCCTTTCAATAGAAAAATTTACAAAGTCTCTGTAACTCTAGTTTTTAAATTTTCACTCTGATTCTGGTTTGACAAATGACAATCTCTTTTTCACTCCTTTTCATCTTTGCTGGTCATTTTAGAAATACTGAAGTGATTGCAAACACAGAGGAAGCCTCCTTAGGCGAACTGACTCAGCAGTACTCTGCTGAGAGAAAAGGCTATCTCTTTTCTCTCATTCTCTGTGACCAGGGCCACTCAAATTACTTGTGCACAGGAAATGCCTTGGCTTGCTGAGAGCGCTAATGGGCATGACAATCAATGTTGCTTATACAAATGCATCACACTCTAGGTAAGGGATTTCACTAGTAGATTTCTTTTCTCTGGGGATTTAGTCAACAACATTTATACAACACTCACAGCAGGCAAAGCATGGTACCGTACACGGGAAAGGAAGGCAAGAGAGTCACAGCAAATGGTTTCTGCTATGTTACAGTTCTTCAGAGAAAGAGACAAAGTGAGATAGTAAGCCACAGGGGTAGAGATATTACAAGGAATTGGCTCACCTGACTATGGAGGCTGAGCAGTACCAAGATCAACAGTTAGCAAGCTGGAGACTCAGCAGAGCCGACAGTGTGAATTCCAGTCTGGGTGCAGGAAAAATCCACTGTCCCAGTTCAAGCAGTCAGGTCAGAGAAGTTCCCTCTTTCTCAGTCTTTTTGCTTCATTTAGGGCTTCAAATGATGGGAGTGGGTCATCCACATTAGGGAGGACAAACTACTTTACTCAGTCTACTGATTAAAATGTTTATCTCATTCAAAAACACCCTCACAGAGACACCCTGAATAATGTTTAAATAATATGTGTCCCAATCAACTTGACACATAAAACACCAGCAACAGATAGACTTGGCCCTTTTGTAGTCACGGGTTCACAGTTTACGAATACAACCAATCAGAAATATATATATTTTTAAAAAGTATCTGTTGGGTGGCACCTGTGGCTCAAAGGAGTGGGGGGCCAGCCCCACATATTGGAGGTGGCAGGTTCAAACCCATTCCTGGCCAAAAACTTAAGCAAAGTATCTGTCCTGAATAGGTACCTATTTTTCATCATTATTCCCTGAATAATACAGTATAACAACTATTTACATAGCACTTAAATCCAATTAGGTTTTATATGTTGAGATAATTTAAAGAATATGGGAGGACATGCATAGGTTATATTCAAATACTATGTCATTTCCTATAGGGGATGGATTTTGGTATTTCAGGGAGTTTTGGAACCAATTCCCCATAGATACTGAGGAACAGCTGCCCTGATGTACACTGTTTCAGCTATGTTCAACTACTGACTGATACTAAACAGAGGTTGTATGTCCCCTTCTCAGGGATATGGTGAAGTTCACAGAAGATCAGACAAGATGGCAGCTGGAGCCACTTCCAGATGGATCATGTAGGCATTAGCAGGGATAATCGGTGGATTAGCCCTGTGGCAGGGGTCTGAGCGAGACCCGAGGCCAAGGTCTAAGCTGATTTGGAGAGCAGAGAAGCACAGATGCAATCAAGCCACATCTCTGCAGTGCAGGAGCATCAGAGGGAAGAAGCCATAGTCACACTGGGGCCCGTAGTAATAGGATTTCACTAAAGGACAATTGTGTGAGGCAGTATCTCTTTTTACCTGACTGTTCAGGTGTGTCAAGGGTCTCTGGTAACTAAGATCAACTACCTACTTATTTTAGTAATCTTCCTAATTTTCCACCAAGAGATAATTGTGACTTCAAGGCAAAAGGGGAACTCCATGACAGCCAAATATGCAAATTGGCTCCAGTGAAAACGTGGAGGTCTCTTGCCCTGTAATTCTGTAGTTCACTGAGCATGCGATGTGGTGCAGTTTAGGGATATAGACAGGGCCTTCCTGTGGCAGGGATATAGGTGGTGAGGCAGAAGGGGATGCCATAAACAGCTACGAGAAGGAACAGTGCTGTGCTCAGAGGGTACAGTCTGAAGAGGCAGCAATGAGGGAAGCTCGTGGAAAGAAGACATGTGCGGGTTCCAGAATTGAAAATCTGTAGACGTTCAGTATGGGTTAGAAACATGGATTTCTAGAGGCTGGGACTCCAGTTAGCCAAAATGTAGTCAGAGAAGTTAAGATGGCCAGAGAAAAAGAGGTGCAGGCAATTTAGTTGGAGGACACAGAGCAATGCACTACTTTTTGGTGTTGTGAACAAATTGCCACAAACATAACAGCTCAAAACAACCCGCATTTATTATCTCGCAGTTTCTGTGGGTTGGAAGTCTGGGAATAGTTGGGTCCTTTCTTCAGGGTCTGACAGGCTGCAGTCAGGGAATGCAATTCCTGGCCAGGAACGCAATTTCATCTGAGGTTCAAGGTCCTCTACCTACGTCAGTGGGTGTTGGAAGAACTTAATTTCTTGTGGTTGTGAGACCGATGTCCTTCACTCCTGGAGACTGCCCACCATTCCCACCATGTTGCCTTTTCTTTAACAGCCAGTTTGCTTCTCCATGGCCAGCAGAAGAGCACTTGCTGAGGCTTCCTGTCTCTTACCTTTCTGGACCCTCTTTTAAAAAACCATCCTAATTAGGCTGGGGACCCTACCGGAATCTACCTTTGATTGACTCAAAGTCAACTTATTAGGGATCTAAAATTCCTTCACCTTTGCCATGTAAAGTAATTTACTCATGAGAGTGACATCTGTCATCTTTGCAGGTCCCCCTCACACTTGAGGGGATGGGATTCTACAGGGCATACGTGCCAGGGACGGGGAATCTGCCCAACCCCAAAGTGTAAGCAGTTAAATTAATGCAATCATTGAACTTCAGTTAAAGAAATAATTTGACTCTTCCAGTTACCTTGTATATATATTTCTTGTAAGGTCAATACTGATTCCAATCACTGTACTCTGCAGAAAGAGTAGGTAGCTGATTATATCTACAGGGCCAGTGTGTGTTTAGAGAATGGGAATTCAATATGCAGGTCTTATTTTTTGAGGGGTGGTATGGGGCGTGGTCTGGTGAAAACTAATATGTTGAAGATTATTTTATCTTCTCTCAGATCACTTTATGAGGGTAAATGAACTAGGTATCTGAAATGTAACTTAAAAGTTACTGAAACAGCTCAGCTCTGAAGAGAATTATGTCTGTACTTGGTGAAAAGCGCCAGGAAGAGAAAGGTAAGGTTAAACATAAGGGGCATATTTTAAAATTAAATTTATACACACTGGAGATGGATTGGATTTGGGGGGTATGTAAAGGAAATGCCTCTAGGGGTTTAAGACTAAGGAAGTACAATAGAGATATTATATTTTTCATTTAATATACCGTTGGAGGCCTCTTATGAACAAAATAATGTTAGAGGCGGACATAAGGATATTTAGGATATAGTTTTTCTCTTCATGAGCTTTAAGTGTTATAGGAAAAAATAGGGTAAGTTAAGAGTCACTGGTATCAAATGCAATAGAAATGTGAGGGTGGAGAACCAATGTAGGCCATGAACAGCTGCGCTCTCTATAAAGTGTCTAGAGGCACAGAGGACACAGCTCAAAGGCAGCAGAAAGAACTACAGGCTATTCATTTGGGAAGCAGGACTGAAAAATGAGTCAAAGGAGGAAGCAAGTTGAATATAAAGAGCAGTTAGACTCTAAACTTGGGAGTTTAGAAACAATATATTTAAATGACACCGTTGTTATTATTATTCATGATAAGAGCTCTAACATGGTTTGAACTTGGATTCAGACAGATATCCATGGCCATAGGACTTCTGTGACTCTGCAAAGTCTACCGATATTCTTTCGTGTTCCTGGAATGGCTGTGTGGGGAAGAGACTTAGACGTCTTCTAAGCTAGTCTCTCACTCTTTCTGGATTGTCATTCTTAGGAAGGAAGCTCACACTTTTCCAGTTAGAGCATTTTGCTGCTGAACAGTTCTATTAAGTCTGCATCCCTGGCCTGAGAAGCTCACTTGTACAACAGATGATTTCCTTATTGAGCATCCCTGCACTAAACTAGGAAGAAGGCTCTCCGTGTCCTTCTTTGGGAAAAATGTCCACCAAATGCTCTTTACTGGGGGAACCAAATGGATAGTGGCTCTTCCAACCCAAGGACCCCTCTCCCTCTGTAGGATTTAATCAAGTAAGAGTCTTTTTTTGGATGTGGACCTCTTCCATTTCATCCACAACCTATTAAACTTGTTGGACTCCGTCTTTCAATTAGGCAGTCATATTTCTTAAATGTGAACTATAGCTACAGGAATCATGTAGCCTGTACTTTATCTATTTTTAAGTGCTTAATTCTGAATTTTCTCTCTTTCTCTCTCTCCAGTCTTTCCCTCTCTCCATGTAATCCATATGTAATATTAGCCTTACCTTAAGCAACAGAAACTCATTTTAGATTCCGTTTGAAGTGCAATCTTGCTTGAAGAATGAAATTTGGTGTTACCTAATCTTACCTAAAATTAACCACACTCAAAGTTTGCTGCTTTCAAACTATAAATGTATCATTTTATTTTGTCAGTGTTTTGGAGTTGCTGAGTACTTTAGCCCTAATTAATGTTAGTAATGAATTTGAAATGGGAAAAATTCAAGTAAAAAATGACAAGGAATAAAAATAGGATGCTGAAGTATCCTTTATTATAATTATGATATAGTGATATTTTGATGAAGTTTGTAGAACTAAAATGTGAAACTTGTGTTGCATACACCAAAACCAGTGGAGTTTTGGATTTCATAATGACTTGAAAAATGTATTCTAGCAAGTACCAATGTATCTTATGAAAAATTGATTCATGCCAAATAGGACTGATTATATTCTACTTTAGCACCTACAAAATTAGAAAAAGAATTAATTTTGTAATCTCACAGAACCAATAACAGGGTGATTTTAGAAATTATTCAAAAAACGTTTGTTACAGTGCGTATCCATCTTAAAAGCCAACTTTTCCTTGCCTTCAAAGGGCAGCATGAGGCAAAGAGGAAACAAGGCTTTTCCCCAAACAGAGAAGTGGATCTAATGGGGTTAGACCCACAAAAGCATTGACCTTCCTGGTTGAGCCAGGAGAAACCCTGACTTGTGTATTCTTTGCTAAGGGGCAGTAAACTAGTGTGGCTGAGGCTCGGCCTCAAAGGAGGAGAGAGTTGGGTGAGACGTGATGGGATTCTTGTGTGTGTGTGCATGCCCAGGCAAATGTATGGTGTTAAAAGTAATGGGAATTATCTAGAAAGCCAGAACTTCCTAAATACTAGTGCTATCTTGTGACTCCTTATATTCTGGGTGTTACAATTTTTTTCTTTTGCTGCAAGATGTTGTAGCTGATTGCTGATATATTACTACTGCTCAACGCTATGCAGTATATCCCCATTGCACTTGGAAAAAATCCAGGTGTTTTCTTGTGTCCCCAAAGGCCCCAATTAGCAGCGTCTGACGGGCTCAGGGGTCTCATCCCACACTGTCCTCCTCCCACTCGCTCTGCCATTATCCCTTCTGCCTACAATACTGTTACCCTCAAGTTTTGAATGGTTACAATCTTATCCTCATTCTTGTCTCAATTCAAATATGACTTTCTGAGAGAGGCAATTTCTGAAAATCCCCATAAAGTAGCACTTCCCTTCTCTATGTGTTCTAACTTCTTTCGGCCCCAAGAGGGAGCAACTACTGCAGACCCTAGATCCAGGAAATCATTACCTAAACAGATCAATTTTAACTCTCTATCTGGAGAGCGTGGTGAATTCCAAAGGATTTTGCCGGTGTCCTCGATTTGCCTTATCTGACCTTGACAGAAAAGAGTGTGGGTGATATAGACAATAAATTATCCCCTCAGCTTACAGGGTGGGGACCGTGAATGATGAATAACGATGACACCATGGTGTGATAAACGCAGGAACAGTCACTGCATATTCCTTTTAACTGTTTTGTAAAGTTTGTGGCACTTATTGCTATAGTAAATTCATCATGATTTATTTGCTTACTGGTTTAACGTGCCTTTGACAGCCTTGTGTGTTGTACTCACGGTTGAATTTTCACTGTCTAAATGATGCTCAGTCTATGTGAGCACTTAAATAATAAATATTTGTGCAATATAGCTAAACGATGAAGTGAGCCCACTTTGAAATGATCACGTATGTGAGGATTCATTTAGATGACATGTATGCACTCCTTGGTCTAGGGTCAGGTGCACTGTGGGCGTTCTATCAGTGTTTCTGCTCTCCAGCCTTCCTTCTGGGGGAGGCCAATGAACTCTAGGCAAGTGCCACCTCAACAGCATCTACAGCCAGCAACATAAAGTTGGCCATCTGCTTTCCATAACTGTTTGTTCAAACAAAAGATAATCTACAACCTAGAATCTGCTAACCTTTTCTCTATTCTTGGCCAGTATCTATTTTTGTCATAATTCTTTATCTATATTTTGTACCTCAGAGATTTCACTTAGTTTGAGGATCTTTCCTCCCTAATCACAGTGTATTAGTGAGGATATTATAAAACTACATACTATAAGATGAGTTCAATGGAAATTGCTTTTAACTTAATCACACACTCATATTTCATATGCTTTATAGTATTATTTGGATAAGAATGTGTGTACAGATATTTGTATACCACAAAATTAGATTATGACTTGTCTGCTATGTTGAAAGGAACTATGTATGTTCATTGGTTTTGTCTGCACAAATTAAGCTTGGCTTGAAGTTCTTCTAATACTAAGGTTTGTTAATTAGCCCTGCTACACACAGCTTGGCTAAGCTTGCACATACTAAACATATTGCCCATTGACTCAATTCTGTTCTAATTCAGAAAGGGAGCTGCTTCAGGCTCTAGAACCAGAAAATCATTCCCTAAATAGGCTGATTTTGAATTTTAATATTGGGAACTCAGTGAATTCCAAACATTTTTGCCAGTGTCATTAGTTTACCTTATCTGGTGAGGAAGGGAAAGGGCATGGATGATATAGGCAACTCATCACCAGTCATTTCGGTTAAACAAGAAAGTCAACATTCCCCTGGCTATCCTGTATGAGCAAGAACCACTGTTCCGTGCCCTGTGTCACCTCCCCATGCCCCAAATCCCATTTTGTGTCCTACAAAGCACTTAGAAAGATGTCTGTGCAGACTCTGTCCTCCCAAATTTGTGTGCCGTAGCCAACCTACTTCCTCTGGCTGCAAGCTGAGAGCTTT
>CAUYQV010021349.1:0-14471 GCA_963574575.1 Galagoides demidoff
AAAAAAAAAAAAAAAAAAAAGAAAATATATAATTAAGCCAGGTTTGGTGGCACATGTGTGTGACCCCAGTACTTTAAGAGTCCAAAGTGGAAGGACTGCTTGAGGCCAGGAGTTTGAGACCAGCTTGGACAACAAAGCAAGATCTTCATCTCTTCAAAAATAAATTAGCTGCACATGGTAGTGTGTGCCTATAGTCCCAGCTACTCAAAAGGCTGAGGCAGAAGGATCTCTTGAACCCACACATGTGAGGCTGCAGTGAGTGATGAAGCACAGATCATGCTACTGTACTGCAGGCTGGGTAACAGAGAAAAGAGGAGAAGAGAGGAGAGGAGAGGAGAAGAGAGGAGAGGGGAGGGGAGGGGAGGGGAAGGGAGGAGATGAGGCAGAAGGAGAGGAAGAGGGAAGAGAGGAGAAGGGAAAGAGTGGGGGAGGGACAGAAGGAAGGAAAATATATTTATATTCAGATTATTTCAAGCTACACTCAATTTAAGGGCAGGAAGCAGTACTAAAAATTGCTAAAATTCAAATTTGATAATTGTAAATACAGCATGTGTGTTCTAGTATTGTCTTAAAAGATAAATTGCACCTTGATGAGAAATTTTAAATATCACCTGAATATATTAATAACTAAATGCTCACACAAGTTTACAAAAATATCTCAGTGAAATTGCAGCCTTGTATAGGCAGGACTATGAAGGGACCATTTTAAAAGGATCCCTTTAGTAAATTTCCTGGTGGGATGGACAAGGCGAGCACGTTGAAGCTGATGAATGGATCACACTGCAGCTTCTCCTGCCTCTCCTGCCTTTCATCTGTCTATATTTCAAGCTTCACTGAAGTGACAGGTTTTATACTTTACCTCATTGTCTTCTGATTGCTTTCCTTGGTTCCTCCTTTTCCTAGTTAATCTTTATTTTCCTAGTGGAAAAATTCACATCTTTATATTCCGGTATTTTAATTTCACATTATATCATAGACTTTATTTCAATTCGCTATGAAATCATCAGTTATCATTCTTAACAATTAAAAAATTATTAATCAATCATTTAGGTGCATCAGAAATTCTCTAAAAATCCCTCTCATTGCATATTGGTTAAACAATGTTACTATTGTGAATAATGGTTTGATGAAGAATTTTGTATGTACAGCTCTTCTTCTGTTATTTCCCAAGGATATACCCCAAGAGTATAATGACTCAGAAGAATAATTACTCAGCACATAACGCTAATAATGGAAAACAATTTTAAATGACTTATCTCTTACCCCAATAAGAACTTTGTATCTATGTCTGGATTTAGAGAACTTTGGGTAGTTATACTTTCACCTGACTTTTATAGAACCCATTTTTAACTTACTGAGTGACTGCTTAAATTATCTAATTTCACTGAGTTTTAAGTAGCTTTCTATTTAACAATATTGAATTGTGTATTTTAGTTCCTTAGAATTAGATAGCAACTATCATACTGGACAAGTGAGTTCAAATGAGGTCTATTATTATCATTATGTCCAGAAGGTCACTCTTCCTTTAAGTGTCCTTAAGCATGCAGTGACCAGTGACCAATCTTGATCAATTGATGGATATGGTATTAATATGACCCATGCTGGAAGTGCCATGAATGTTCAGGATCATTGGAACTGTATAAGAATATTAATGGGGAAAAAAGTTTAATGAAAGATCATATTGAAGCACCCAAATACCTGGCATCTGCTCAAGTAAGGAATCAGTAGGATAGTTCACTGAACAGTCAAGATTTGTAAAAGAAAGGATGGCTTTGGGTGGGGCTATCCTGGATTTCTTAATGACTAGAAACAAACAAGTTCGAACCAGGACCTTTTGGTGGGATGCAGCAGAGATCCCAACTTTGGATCCAAAAGTAAATAACAAGTTTTGTTGTTAAGAATAAACAAGGGGGTATTAAAGAGAATTAATATTCTCTAGGTCTGAGGAAGATTTATAAAGAACCTTTGCAGAAGACAAATATATTTATACACAATTCAAGGGCACTGCATTATAGAGCAAGACACTCTAGTCCTGCTCCCCTCTCTTCTTATGTTTTCTGGTTTTTGGATTTGGGGGAGTCCTCGAGGTTCAATATTACTCTTAAAACATGGAGTATGTGGAAAACTAAAATAGTTGGAAATATTCAAATCCTAACAGATCTACTGACAGTATTGTGTATCACGGCCTATAACATAAAGACAAGTATTTCTAGCCTCTTTCAACCAATCTTCTGTGAAGACCTTATTATAGGAGTTGGCATATAATGGTAATGAGAAGGATAGAATTTTGAGAAGTTTGGGGAAGATAATGTATGGTATCATCTGGAAAAGCTTTGCATATGTTACTTTTGTTAAGTCTTAAGATAAAATGTAGCTTGCTCCTGTACTGTCATGAGGAATTCTGAAAGTCAATAAAACCTTCAAAGATTCTTCAAGCCAGACATCTCTCTGTCTTCTTTCTACTATCCTGTGACCCTAAACTCTTTATTTGTTCACATTTCATATTAATATTTTATTATACACAATATTACACTTCTAATATTTCAAGTAAAAATGACTTGTATCCAAAGATATCATAAAATTTATGAGTTTAGATTTGGGAATTTTATTTTTTTAACATGATGTAGTCCGATTTTAGAGAGATAAATTCCCTGATTTCTCTAACAATACTGCTTTCCTTTGGTATATTAAGGAACCTTTCTCTATCAAAGACAATATGAGGTAGACCAGAAGAGAATACTTGGAACATGGAACAGCCACAGTAGTATTTGGAGACTGCATGGCTAATATATACCTATTCTTAGAGTTATTGATGATATAATTCATAATCCAAAACCAAGTGGTCTCCACTACTGTGCATTCTTTGTTTTGGAAAATGAGGAGCAGAACACCCTTTACAAATCCCTTCACAGAATCTACCAAAATAAACTTGCTTAAAGTGTATCTCTTCAGGGGTCTTATTCCCCACTACATTGGCAGTAAGGCGGCTGCTTGAAAGATTAACAGAGATCACACTTTCTTCTGTGACAGAGACAACATTATTTATTTGCCAGATACATACTTCTTTTCCTTCCCGTACACTCGGAGAAATCTCATTTCCTTGCCCCTTTCATCTAACAGAGGTTCTATGACAACTTGTACACGGGTAATGTGAGCAGAAGGAATGCACACCACTTAAAGGCCTGCTCTTAAAATGCCTTCAGGTGTGATCTTCCTTCTTCCCATTCATGCATAACTTAGAGGCCATGTTCTAAATCATTGTGTTGAGAAGAGTTCACCATGAGAACAGCCTGACCGGGAAAATCTGCCTTGAACCCTGTGTGAGCAAAATATGAAGTTCTAGTGTACTGAGCCATCAAGGTCTGGGTATTGTCCTTGTAGCATTTAGTGTTAATTACTCTAAATACTACAACTTTTTTCTATCCACTATCTGGAAAAGTAGAGAACTTAATAAATGCTTATTGAGTTGATTACATTTTTCATATTCCTATAGCCACTGTTCTACATTACTGCATTTTAAAGGGTGACCAAGGACTAATACAGTGCTACCCAAGCCAGACATCAAACTCACCCAAAACCTTTTTGAAATACAGCTTCAGAAAAATCGGGTGGTGCCTGTGGCTCAAAGAGGTAGGGCACTGGCCCCATATACCGGAGATGGCAGGTTCATACCCAGCCCCTAGCCAAAAAAAAAAAAAAAAGAAAGAAAGAAAGAAAGAAATACAACTTCGGTCACTCACACAGATATTTATTTGGTAAGTTTTAAGTAGAATGCCGGAATCTGAAGTCTTTCATAAAGTTTCCCAAGTTATTCTGATATAGAACAGCCACATTTAAGAACAAATTGGACTAAAGCTTTAGAAAGAGGAAAATAAAGACTATTCCTTTCAGCACCAAGGACAATGCCTTGAACATATAACACACTCAATAAGTTTGTAGAATGGCAGATTTGTTAATAGATACAGGGAGTAGCCTTAAGCAAAATAATAATGGCGGCCATATTTCCCCTTTTTCATTCCCTCTGGTGGCCACAGTTCTGTGTCTCCTTCCTTCTATCAAAATCTATTCTGAGGTGGGGCAGGGAATGGAGGGAATCTTTTGCCTACTCCTTATACCAAGGAATAAAATTAGTGTTTCTTAAACTATCTATGACAAAAGACCCACTGAAAACTCGTATTTTGTTATCAGAAAATTAAATTTAAAAATCAAATATATTTAAATACAAGTCTCAATTTTTTTAATTATTAGCTTTAAGAGACTTAAAATTCCATTTCAATAAATAAAATTAAAGCAAACTTAACATAGGAAAAAAAATAATGGTCTGGCCCAGACTGCAAACTGGCATAAATGTCAAGAAGCAAAAATGTCCACCTTTGAGTATTTCCATTTCCACTGCTGTAAGGGAAATGTGTAATGGAAAGAAAAGATGCTTTTGGTTTAGGATGCCAGCCTAACAAGTGATAAGCCAGGGGTCTATATGGCTCCTCAGCAGTCAGCCTGCACATATCCAGGCCTATCTTCAGGACTAATGAATTGGGCAGGGCATGGGACACATGAATAGATTCTGACCAAAAAAAATTATCAGCAACATAAGTTTAACAGAATTCTCATACCTGAGTCACAGTAAACTCCCAACCCTTAAATTTGAACTAAAGTGGGTCCTCAGTTCTACCTTCATTTTTGTTGAATTCGCTGTGATATTGACATTGAGATTGAGATCCTGCTGTCAAAATGCACTAGCATATAAAGGCACCAAAGGTTTAAAAAGTGGGAAATTTTAAACTGTAAAAATAAGCCAAGTTTATTAGTTTCATTCAGCAGCAGATATACTTGCTCTGATATGGGGAGAAAGTTACCAACAAGAAACAGAAACAAGGCGGTGCCCATAGCTCAGTGGGTAGGATGCTGGCCACATACACCAAGGCTGGTGGGTTCGAACCCAGTCCAGGCCAGCTAAACAACAACAACAACAAAAAATAGCTGGGCACTGTGGTGGGTGCCCATAGTCCCAGCTACTTTGGAGGCTGAGGTAAGAGAATCGCTTAAGCCCAAGAGTTTAAGGTTGCTGTGAGCTGTGACACCATAGCACTCTACCCAGGGTGACAGCTTGAGAGTCTGTCTCAAAAAAAAAAAAAAACAGAAACAAGACTTTAAAATTAAATGAATGGGTCATTTAATAGGAATCCACTGACAGATTCTTGTAAAGATTATAAGATGCCTTAAATGTTAGACTCTGTGGGGAATATGGCTGTAACTTTAATATGACAATTGATGAGAAAAATCATGGGCTTTTGGATTAATTGTTTATTGGCATATTCTAGAATTGGAATTCTAGCATTGCATTTGGAGGGATCTTACAAGTGAAGTGATGAGAAGACTTGAAACAGTACACTTCAGCATCTTGTCCATAAAATCATGAAAGAGGTAAGACCTGTTTGTCCCTCCTGCTCTCCTAGCCCCCACCCCATTTTAGCCGTCCTGACAGGTTAGGAACCTCCTCATCTTGTCCTCTACTTCAGGTTCCCCATGTGTCCTGTACGCTCTAGGTTGCCCTTCCCTCCCCACAAACTTCTCTTCCTGCAATTTTGTAAGCTATTCCTATCCCAGTGATTTGGTTTCAGCTTATAAAGCTCTGTCTTTGCCATTATAATAAAATTGAAAGGCCCCTACTTCACAGTTGGATTCTGGGACCAGGAGACTCTTGCACGTCTTCAGCCAGGTCTCTATTAGAAAAATAAAAAAGAACAATGAAGGTAATTATCCTACTGATTTCAGCTATAAATCCTATTTTGCCTGTGTTGTCTGCATGATGAGCACTCTGTGAAAATGCTGCTCTCTAGTGCAACAGAACTGCAAATAGTGCACATCTATTTCCTATAATCCCAACCCACTCACAAGGTTTAAACCTAACAAAACAGAAGTGATGGGGTTACTGAATCGTGACATGAATATGGGGGAGGGGAGGGACATTTCGAGAATGAGGACATTGTAGTGAGAGCAAGTATGCTGTGTTTAAGAGGCTACAGACAAAATTAATATCACCAATCTGTCAATAGGCAATTACTGAAAGATTACTGCACACAGTGGAATAAAATGTGAAGAGAGAGGAAATACAAAACACGCCTCCAGCTCTGAGGAGTGGTTTGCAGTTTTATCCAGGAGAAAAACTGTGAAATAATAAAGTCCATGTTCGATAGCTAGAGAATGTGGTACAGACTCGAAACCCATGCTGTTCGAAACTTGAATTGTGACTAGTCCAAATTGGGATATGCCGTAAGTGTAAAATATAAACCAGATTGCTAAGAGTTAGGGAAAAAACAAAAATTTCTCATTCATAATTTTGAATTTATTATAGGCAGAAATCATAATATTTGAATATACCGTAAACTCCCCCGTTATCCAGAACTCAAGCAACCAGCACGCAACAGGGGAGGGGAGGAGATTTAAAGTTGGTGCACAGGGCTGACGGTCAGCCAATGAGACTTGGTGCATCACTCCAGCAGCTACTGTGGGTTCTGAGAGCCCTGAAACTCCATATTTAGGACCTCTCCTGCTCACATGGCTAGTCACAGTTGGGTATGGACATCCTTTCTGCTGCTGCCATTATCCTGCCCTGTGCTTTCCTTGAGACATTTTGGTTATACAGTACAGGTATATTTATCTGACATAAATGGATTTTTAACAGGTCAACTCTGCATATACTGTACTGCATGACCATTGTGCCTCTCTTGATACGGGGTTAAATAATGGGGTATATTGTTGAACTGTATAGATGTATGAACTGTATGATTTACTGTGACATGTAGTCCCACAAGCTTGGTATCCTATACCCAGTTATGTAAATTGTGTCTGCTTAATGCTGTGATATTTTCTAATGACGGGAGACTTTATTTCTATATACGCATTGGTGTAACACAGTAAGACCATGTTGCGGTAACTGAAGTTCACCTTTATTTGTCTTAATTTACTTTTAATGAGGGTATTTTGATATTAATATCAAGTCAATATGGAGTTTATGGTATGGCATGGTCTAGTATTGGGATATAGAATTAGTTAGGCCTATTTTTAAAAGTACCTCTCAAGCAACCGAAACTACCTTTGTCCAAAATCTACCAATCCCCATGGGTTCTGGATAATGTAAACTGTATTATCAAAGGTCATATTGTCTAACTCTAAAAATTACACAAGTGGTTTGCATTTTAGTGCTATTGGAGCTCATGACTTTAAAAACTGTATTTAAGAGGAAGAGGAGCTTAGTAAAAAATTGGACTATGGAAGTAATAAAGCTTGAGTGGACATCACTGACTTGGGGAGGCAGGGAGAGAAAAAGGAAAATAAATCAAATAGAGGGAGTGGGTTAATAGAATGAGGTGAAGGGAGAAGACAGGAGGGGGACAGAGGGAGAGGATCCATTCTGAGTGAGATTACAGAGGACAGCCTGATGAGAAGGGAGGAGGAGGGGACACAAGGAAATTGAGCCTTCAAGCCAGCAGAAGTGTTTGGGCTCCTCCACAGCCATAAAGGGGGCCCTTAAAAAGATTTGAGTAGGGGTGATTTGGGGAGAAAACTGAAGTTCAGGAAGAAAAGTCTAGATGGGAGTTATTAAATCCCTCATCATATTAGAAGGTTATTATATAATCACTGTATTCAGATTTCCAAATAATGCCACAGGAGTTAAACAGTTCAGCCACACAGTTCAGTGATAAATAACAGCTCAGTCTCACGTGCATCCAATTAACCTTGGCCTTTAGTCAAGGCTTGGGTTCTTTCTGTCATTTTTAAAATGCTATCGCTCAGAGGTACTGTGATTTCTAATGGGTAGAGGAGTAAAAGAATAGAAAAATGAAGAAGCAGGAGTCATGGAAAAGCTTTGGGATGATGCCATCTGAATTAACAGTCCCCTTTAGTTGTCTGTGAAAGAAGGTGCCTTTTTTTGAAAGGCCTTTGAAAAAATGACATGATCACCAATAAATGTCAATTTCTTTTAAATCACGTTTGCCAGTTTGTCTTCCTGCAGCCCACCCTTTATGTTGGTCCACAATGCGATTGTCACCCATGTCTGGGTGAGCAAGATTATGAAATGTGGTCATAAAATAAGCGATTATTTCTAAACTCATCTTTGTCACATCGCCATGCTTCACAGAGCACCTTTCCCTGGGCTACGATTCATTTTAATTGATCCCATCAGCACAGTATCTGTATCCTGAGTGACTTCACAATACCCTCTATTTCAAGAGAAGCCAATCGGATTATGGGTTTGTTAGTAATAAAAATTACCAAGGAGCAGTTTGCAGATGATGAGAGCAATGCAAATTCTAAAGAGAAGTCATAAGAGAAATAACAAGCACCCTCCTCACTTCTTGGATGTGAACAATTCCAAGTTCCCTGAAGCAACACTTAGCCTATTGTATCAAATAGCAACGGACAAATATCAGAAATGTCAGCATCAGCTTTTAGACTCTGTCAGCATCAAAACATCATTTACAAGTTAAGTTCTCCAGAGTATTCTGTCAAGTTTCCTTCTACAGATTCTTTTCCTACTAGGACAGAGCCTTCAACCCCAGAAGAATAATTTTGCTTGTGTGTTAATGATTTTTTCCAGTGTAAGCTGGAAAAAAAGGGAAGTGTCATAAATAGTCTTCATGTCCCCTGATTTTTCTACTATGCCAGGATTGGTAGCTCTGCCTGTTGCCCAATCTGTTTGCAAAGCCCGATAAGTTAGCATCCTACCAGCAGCTAAGGAGACGTCAACACTGAATTCTGCATAAGGCCTCCGGCATTTCCCTCACCCCAGCCACCTGGGGAGGGTACCTGCTAAACCTTTGTGACAACATAATAAAGCCAGGTGTGAAAGAATAACAGGCCCAATTACACAGGCAGCTCTTTTTCCCTTGTTCTCTCTCTGAGAATTAGCAGGACTGGAAAGTGAGTTCTTTTAAGGGAGTGAGAAAGTGGTGACAAGAGGGCTTCATTTGTAGAATGCTGCTCCAGGGTGGAAAAGAGGCTTCCTAAGTATGAGTTACTTGAGGTGACCATAGGGTGCTTTATGAGGAGGACATGTGCGCTAAATGGGGTGTAGCTTACAGGCAGATTCAGGAGAGCTAAAAGGGCTTGGTGAGGAGGAGGCTGGGGTTGAGGAGTGTCAAACATGCTGGTGGTACCAGACTTCTTCCCTTTCTGGCCTGGGGCAGACACCAGTAAGCAATCATGGCATTGTCATCACAACCTTCTTTCTTTCTTTTTGTAGTTTTTGGCTGACGCTGGGTTTGAACCCGCCACCTCTGGCATATGGGGCCTGTGCTCTACTCCTTTGAGCCACAGGTGCAGCCACACAACCCTTCTTTCAAAGGGAATCCAGGAACCATAGCCAATAAATGGGAATTTGCACTGGAGGAGAAACCCATTTGCTTTGACTTTAGGCTTAAAAATAAAAGGAACCACCCATTTCCCTTGGCAGCTTAATTTACCCTCGTCACTTGGAGAACAAAAGAAGGCAAAGATGGAGAGCAAAGATGGAACAAGTTGATACCCCAGCACACTAAGAGCATTAACATAGAGTTGTCAATCCCTGAGTCCCCACACTTAAAAATGTGTCAGGATTCTAAGAGTTGTCTTTGATCCCTACGATAACCTTTTGCCATGGACATAATCATTATAAACACATGCATACATGTGTGTGTGTGCTTGATGAAGAGTCTGGGACTCAGGGTAGTTCAGTGATTTTTCCTAAAACCAGAGAACTCAGCAGCAGAGCTGAGATGACAACTCTGGTCTTCTGATTGATTCTAAATCCCAAATTTATTCTTCTAAACCCATTCCCCAAAGTGGGAGATGGTTTTAGAGCTTCATATTTATTTTACATGTATCATTTATAAGAAATAATAATGATTTTCTATTTGTAGAAGTGACATAAGAACGTCCTTTAATACATATTTCAAAAACTAAGATTGATTTAAAGAAAGCAATTCACAAAGTAATAGCTCACATATTTACAAAGGTATGGCAAATGTCATTGTGTTCAATAAATTTATTTATTAATAAGCCAAAGTGGAGAACTCCAAATAAGTGGTATTTACTGGCCACTTATTAAAGCTCAGGGAAAAGAGGTGATACTCAAACTTAAACATGCAAGGTGGGGTGAAGCTTACTCAGCCTGTTGGACTTCCTCTTCTACACTCTTGGGAAACTCCCTCTATGTTAATCAAGCACTCCCAGGCCTTGGAGGGAGTTTTCTATTCTCATTAAACTGAGATTGCAATTGGGAAATTAAGAGGTATGTCCTGTACTTCATTCCCTCAAGGCCAGGATCTGTGCTTTTAATAGTGACAATTAGCTAACATATACAATTAAGCCATGCAAATGAACAAAGAAAAAGCTAGAGGAGAAATCCAGGAGCCTGTCTCCTTTTCCAGACAGTTGGAAATACAAATGGTATTCAAAGTTGATTTTTTAAGTAAATTCTATTCTGTATATTTAAGGTATACAACATGATTTTAAGCAATACATGTTATACTCCCGTAGAAAGTCACCATAATGAAGCAAATTAACACATCCATCCTATGACAGGCAATTGCCCCCCACCCTCCCTTTTTTTTCATTTTGATGGGATCCTTAAGGTAGTAGGAAGGAAGGTCAGATAAAGGGACAAACATGTGAGGGCAAGTAGATTTTTTGTAGAACTCCTGAAACGACACGATCCACAAGTATCTCCACTGCCTCTAAAGGGTAACTTATTCTTGTTTCCAGCAAGGGCTGACGGACGTCAATGTAAGTTTCTAAGTCACTGCCTGTTTTTTTTTTAATTTCCATTTTTTGATTTTTAGAGGAAACTCCATCCAACACAAGCCATCTCTGTAAATGACACCAATGTGATTCCAAGACTCACTGCTCCTGTCACATGTCGACATTTCTGAAATTGGATTAGACCTGATGTCTGATTGCACATCGAACGTGGTCTATCCTTGTACTTTGCCATTGCATCTTACGTTTGATTTCCCTTTGGAATTGAGTAAGTATAATGCTCAACCTGTGTTAACAGGAATGGGGTTCAGTCACAATTTTAGAATAATGTCACCAAGTATAAGTCTCTCTATATACTGAGGACTTTGAAGGAATTTCTTTTTTGTAACTATTAAATGCTGAAACATTTTGTTGAGAAAAATGCATTTGAACTAGAAACCAACAGGTAGAAAGAAAAAAAAATTTATATCAAGAGAATGTGACTGTTTCCCAAGGACTAAAGTCACTTTATCTAAGGACTAAAGTCTCTTTATCAAGAGATAAAGACTAGAGCAGGGAGAAACAGATAATTCAAAAATTGAAAATTCCAGTGTTCATTTATCTTTATTTTTAATAATTCCATTTATGTGAGTTAGAACACAAGGTCATAATGTTACTCTTCATGCTGACTTCTCATGTAAATTATAAATAAGTTTTTATGATAATGATTTATGGGGTAAGCTATTCATCTTCCCGACAAAGAGTTGCCTACAAAGGAATAATTATTCTACTTCTGAGATGAGATATCATAAAAGAAAATGATTTCCAGATGTTTTGATTAAAAAGCTGACCGAATATAAGCAATGTAAAATTCCAAAACAGGCAAAACTAATCCTGTTAACAGTTATGATAATGGCTACTTCTGCTGAAAAGAGAAGGGGTATCCATAGGGAAGGGGCTCAAGGGCCCGCCCTGGAGAGAGTGAGGCTAGCTATGTTTTTTTTCTTGACCTGGATGGTGATTACACAGATGTGTTTCCTTTGTGATAAGGCACCCGAACTGTGTACCCATGAATTGTGCACTTTTCTGTATGTGTACTATATTATTCAATTTAAAAAGAAGTTTAAAAAATAAATTCAATAGACATAAGACTTACTATAATACATTATTTGTTAACCAAAAAAAAAAAAAAGGACTCATTCTCCCTTCATGTACACTGTACTAGTGACTTTAAAACCACCCTGATTGGGGGGGGGGGGCGGGTAATGTTGACCCTAGGGCCATTAATCTTCATGCTTTCCAATATCATTATCTGTTCTCTAACATTAACAGAATAGAATATATTACTATATAAATGATAATTTCTGATCATTTTCAAAGAGTAACATCTTAGTGAAAATCAGAAATATTGATCTTACATTGTAATGATGTTTCTGTTGATATGAACCAGTTTCTATAAAACCATAGAGTGGCTGTCCTAACACACATAACTGGAACTGTACTGTGTGGTAAGACACCCACAGCTGAGGATGACCTTCTTCAGTAAGTAGGTCCAAAAGGATGGCTTAGGGGTATGGATGCTGGATTTCTCTGTCCCAGGTTACTGAAGACCAGGAGGTCAATAAGTACTACCTTCCTCCCTCCCAGGCACAGAACAGAGGATTCAGTAAGTAGATAGGGCTTTGAGCAGGGTGATTAGAAGGGAATGAGGTAGAAGGGTATTTATGTCCCAGGAACCAGTCAGATTGGAGGTACTAAAAATGTTTGAATTCTAGCATTCAGCAACATATATGTAGACATTATATTGATTCATGTGCTAAACCTTGGGTGGTGTCTGTTAAAGACAGGAACAAAAGTATGCAGGCGCTGGTAATCTTTTTTCATTCCCAGAATGAGTAAATTCATTCAGTGGGTAAGGGCTAGGATTCCCCTAGAATGGCTTTTGTACTCCTGTAGTAAGTCAACTAAATCAAATAAGGCCCCCCCCCACAAAAAAAAAATACCCATGTCTAAGTCCCTGGAAGCTGTAAATGTCACTTCATTTGGAAAACAAATCTTTGCACATGTAATTAAGTCAAAGATCTTGAGATTAGATCATCCTGGATTACCTAGGTGGACCTTCAATTTCACACTAGTTTACTTAGAACAGAGAGAAGAAGGCAACAGAGAGAGGTGACAGTCATCCAGGAAGCCAAGGACTGCCAACAGCCACAGGAAACTGAAGTGGCAAGGAGGGTCTTCCCTGGAGCCTCCAGAAGGAGTGCAACCCTGCCCACACCTTGGTTTGGGGTTCCATCCTGCAGAACTGTGAAAGAATAAATTTCTGTAGCTTGAAGTTACCGTGTTTTCGTTAATTTATTACAGCAGCCCTGTAAATGGATACAACCCCTGAATATGCCATTAGTGACACTGTGCAACAAGAAATAGGCAAATCCCTCCTGACTGAAAAATACCCATGCTTTGGTAAATTCTAAGCTTTAATTTTGCCCTCTGGGTGGCAAGTGGTACTTTACCTCCCCAGAGGAACACAAGGGACAGCTCCCCTACGTGTAGGCCCCTCTGATAGAGATGGTATGAGCACACACTTGAACTTTCTTAACCTCTGACTATGGCATTAAATTAACCACTATACAAAGCTGATGGATTTAGACATCCTAGAATAGATGATAGCTGGTTTCTGACTTTGAAAGGAGCTTAATTGCTATTGGCAGTTACCAAGTAATGTTCTTGAACTCAATTTCATGAAAAATATAACTAAGGACGAGGAATCGTGCTGCTTCCTTTTGGCTTTCCCGCGTCTGCACCATTCTTTCTCATTTGTGTGAGCCAGCGTCTCCACTCTCTGCCTCATTTCTTCTCTCACTGCAGTCACTGTGGACACGATTGCTAATAGAAACCACGGCATCTGCCAGGTAGATGGAATGGTTCAGCCTCTCTCTCTTACTCGCGCTCCTTTCTCCCTGCTCAACTGAGCCTGTGTCTCCTCCACCCGGTCCTCAATACTGGCTGCGTCCCTCTGAACGCCCTTCCCCAGTCCACGATACAGAACATTTTCAAAAACTATACATTATTTTTAGGGAAATAAAAATCAAAACTGCAATAAACTATTACCTCCACTCGTAAGGATGACTACTAGCAAAAACAAACAGAGAAGGGTAAGCATTGTTAAGAATGTAATTGGAACACTTGTGCGCTGGTGGTGAGCATGGGAAATGGTACAACTGTTGTGGGAAATACAATGGCAATTCCACAAACAATTGTGAATTGAATTATCGTATGATCCAGCAGTCACACTTCTGGGTGTGTATCCAAAAGAATTGAAACAAGTGCATGTTAGGACTGCTAGTAGCAGCTCGGCGCCTGTGGCTCAATCGGCTAAGGCGCCAGCCACATGCACCTAAGGTGGCGGGTTCGAATCCCCAGCCCGGGCCCGCCAAACAACAATGATGGTTGCAACCAAAAAATAGCCAGGCGTTGTGGCGGGCACCTGTGGTCCCAGCTACTTGGGAGGCAGAGGCAGGAGACTCGCTTGAGCCCAGGAGTTGGAAGTTGCTATGAGCTGCGATGCCACGGCACTCTACCCAGGGGGATAGCTTGAGGCTCTGTCTCAAAAAAAAAAAAAAAAAAAAAAAGACTGCTAGTAGCTTACAGAAAATGAAAGCAAGGTCTTACAGGTGCACTTGCTCACACACATTCACAGTAGCATTTCTTATAATAGCTGAAAGGTGGAAGCAACCAACTGGATAAACAAA
>CAUYQV010021350.1:0-20297 GCA_963574575.1 Galagoides demidoff
TGTTGTTTTGGGGGGCCCGGGGGGGGGTTTCGAACCCGCCCCCGTGGGTTTTAATTGGGGGGGCCCTATCCGCTTTTCCCAACGGGGCCGAACCTTTTTTTTTTTTTTTTTTTTTTTTTTTTTTTTGAGGCAAGAGCTCACTCTGTTCCCCAGACCAAAGTGCTATGTGTGGCATCATAGCTCAAAGCACCCTCAAACTCCTGGACTCAAGGGACCCTCCTGCCTCAGCCTCCCTAGTAGCTGGGACTATAGGCACTTTTCTTCCTTTTAGATTTGCTTCATTTGTAGGAGTCAGTAGAGTGAGTGTCAAGTGTTCCTCTTAGATTCCTAATCCCATTTTCTAGAGGTCGCTACTATTAAGTTTCATGTATCTTTCTAGACCTCTTGGTGCACATAATATAAACTTGTGCTTCTGTGTGATGTAAACTTATACATCTGTTAATGCTTTTTTTCTTTTTAAACAAACACTAAATCCCTGAGGAACATGTAACTTACTGTTTCATTATGCTCTTTATCGTGGTGACTTTCTTTGACACTCTGCCATGTTTATTTTCTGCCTAGTGTGTTTATTAGTAATTTGCTGATATGTCCCTGTCAGTGGATGTTGAGGTTGGCCCTGCACTTTGAGTCCCCATGGGACACTGCAGGGGACATCCTTGTGAGATAGCATTGTGCATGGGTGTGAGGACTTCCACTGCAAGGGGTCTCAAAAGTGAAAGTGCTACATTAGGGGCATGCTTATGTAAAATTTTGGTATATGCTCTTAAGTACACCCGTAAGTTGCCTGGCGCCAGGGTGTTGCAGTTTGCATTGTATATGAAGAAGCCAAGGGGTTTTGACCCGAATTGGCTCTGTCTCCCTGCAGGTACCTGGAGGAGGTAGGCTACACAGACACTATCCTCGACATGCGGTCCAAGCGAGTCCGTTCCCTGTTGGGCCGCTCACTGGAACTCAATGGGGCCACAGAGCCTAGTGAAGGAGGCCCCAGGGCCACTCCAGGCCCTGTGGGGCTCAGTGGTGGTGAGTCACTCCTGGTGAAACAGATCGAGGAGCAGATAAAGAGGTGAGCCCTTGGGCCTAGCAGGTGCATCATCTCCTCTCCTGATGATGCTCCTGGGTGCTCTGGTGGCACCTTCTCCTTCTGGAATATAGTGTGGGCTCATTTGTTCCGGAACTCTCTGTCCTTTCATTGCTTAGATCCCATAAATTATGTTTTGGGTGCCCCTCCACACTCCCAGGGCCTCATTTCCAGGCTGCTCCTCTCCCAAGACTCACACCTGTACCTCCTTTGCAACACAGGGCGCCTGCTGAAGGCTGACTTGCCAGTGGGGAGCAAAACACATGTGGTTGCTGCCCTAGGGGGCTCTTCTTTGCTCATTTTCTAGTCTCGTCATTAATTACAAATTCATCAGAATAGACAAAATCATGTAGGTAATGCTGAGTGCTTTGAGGAATTAAAAGATAATAAGAAAAACTAATAGGAGAAATAACACTACCATGGACATTTGGGCTGAAAATTGCACAAAATGGAGAATGAGCCACATGAGTGGCTGGGAGGAGGAGAATGTTCTAGGCAGAGGGATACAGCAAATGCAAAGGACCTGAAGTAGGAAGTAGCAGTGGAAGGCCCACATGGCTGTAGGAAATGAGCATATGGGCTGTGGGCTATGGAAAGGTGGCAGTCTCAGAGCAGGTCATAGAGCCTCACTCTAGATCCCTAGCATGTGGGCATTTCTTCTATTTTTTTTTAGAGACAGAGTCTTACTTTGTCGCCCTCAGTGGAGTGCTATGGCATCACAGCTTACAGCAACCTCCAGCTCTTAGGCTGGGGTGATTCTCTTGCCTCAGCCTCCAGGATTGCTGGGACTATAGGCACCTACCACAATGCCTGGCTATTTTTGTTGCAGTTGTTACTGCTGTTTTAGCTGGCCGGGGCTGAGTTCGAACCTTCCACACTTGGTATATAGGTCCGGCACCCTACCCACTGAGCCACAGGCACCGCCCAATGTGGGCATTTCTTGAGAGCCATGGGCCATCTGCAGTGACTGAGGGAGTGAGTATAGATGATGCAGAGAAGAGATCCAAGGCCTGAGCCCTGGAGTCGTCCTCTTCCTCCCTTAGAGGATAGATGGAGGAGTAGGGGAGGAAGCTGGAAGGGAGGCTGAGCTGGCCTTTGCTGGCACAGCCAGTATTGTGGGAGAAAACCCCATGAGAATGAGAAGATATCTCCAAAGTGAGTTGTGGGTGTGGCAGCCTAGAGCCAAGTAAGGGTAAAACTGCAGTGATCTCTCTACCAAGTGATAACTGTAAAGCTGGGCAGTGTCCAAGAACTCTCTGGACCATCACCCTAATGGCAAATAGGAAGGTATTTACATTTACCTGAACTTGGAATTCCACCCTGCTCTTCCTGTAGAGTCAGGTTTGGCAGGTTTGGCTCCCCTGCCAAAACTTGGCATCGTGTGGAAACTGGGAGGTAGAAGTAGGAGTGCCATCTGTCGCTGGAGATGGTTCAGGCTTCTTTGGAGCAGGGACCATGGAGCACTGGTGCCCCTACTGTCCACAGCCGAGCTGGCTGTGGGTCTTGAGCATTTATAGAGAGCCAGGTTCCTCCTTCCTAATGGGCATATCTGCCCTTTGCCTAACCTGCCCCTGGGGTCTGACCAGGCTCAGGGAATGAGGGCTGTCAAATCAGTGGCACTGTCTCCAGCTTCCCTCTGACACACCACATGAGGGAGCTGTTGGGTCAGGGTTGGGGGCATCCTCTTGAACTTGGATGGGTGCTCAGTGAGGAGCAGGAGCAGGAGGAGCAGGAGCTAGATTTGGTCAGAATGAGGTTCCAGTTGGAATGAGTGTCTGTGAGGCAGAGACTAGAGATGAGGCACTGTGTATGATCACCATCAAGGCTACATGGGGCTTAGGTATGTAGTTGTGTCAGGCTTTGGCCATCATGCCTGGGCTGGTGCCTTCCCTTCTGAGCTTTGACACCTGGCAGGACTAAAGCCCCCTCTCCCCCTCCTTGTCATGGGCAGGAATGCGGCTGGCAAAGATGGCAAAGAACGTTTGGGTGGCTCGGTGTTGGAGCAGATTCCCTTTCTGCAGAACTGTGAGGATGAAGACAGTGATGAGGATGACGATCTGGACAGTGTGCAGCATAAGAAGCAGCGTGTAAAGGTGAGCTCCTCCCTCTACACATCCTTTTCTGGTCCAGGTGTGGCACGATTGCAGCCCTTCCCCGAGTCCCAGCTCCTTTTGCAGCAGGCCTGTGCCTCAGTACCCTGCAGAGCACCTTGGTCTTTCCTGCTGTCAGGGCCTTCGCCTGTGCTCCCCTGTTCCTGCCTGTACCGTCCATGGTAGAGGGGCAGCCAGATCTAGAGGAGTTCTTACTTGGCTGAGGCTGCCCAGGCTGTGGGCAGAGTTCAGATTGGGTGACTTGGGGCAAGAGGCTTCACTCTGTTCGGCCTCAGTTTCCTTGCCTGTGATATGGGAAGAGTAATTGCATCCATCGCAGTCTACAGGTGGGGGTTCACTGAAGCCATGTATGTGGAGCTTATTCAGTGCCCATGCAGGGAGTGTGATTTGTTCTTGTGTGAGCACAGGAGCTGGGGCAGTGTTTGGTGAGCGTTCATTCTATCATTCCTGCTGTACTCATGGGGGAAAATGCTGAGGCTGTTATATGTAGTTGAGCACCTCATTCATTCACACTGCTCCCCCTGCAAGCCCATTGCTGTGCTCCCTTTTGTTCCTGCAAGCCACTGCGCTGTAGGGCCGGCTCAGCACAGACAAGGAGGAGGGCTGTGTGAGTATGAGGGGCCCACCCCTACCCCTAGTGACAAGCAGTGGCTGAAGATGGGGTAGGGAAAGCGCATGGGCACAGCAGATGGTGCAGGATAGCCAGTTGGCCGCTAAGACAGTCCCTTCTGAAAGGAAAGCAGAAGGCTGGGAATCCTGGCTTGTCTGTTCTTGGATACTTAATCTCTGGACAAGAGTCCCCTGACCCGTCTGCTTCATGTTCCAGCTCCCATCTAAGGCCCTGGTGCCTGAAATGGAAGATGAAGATGAGGAGGATGACTCTGAGGATGCCATCAATGAGTTTGATTTCCTGGGCTCAGGAGAGGACGGGGAAGGATCTCCAGACCCTCGGCGTTGTGCTACAGATGGGAACCCCCATGAGCTGGGTGAGTTGAGGATTCTCTAGCCATGAGGGTGGTGGGGCCAGACCTTAGGTCCTGCCCCTTCCGCACAAAGCTGCCTGCAGCTGCTTCCTGTCCCCCGGTCTCTACACCGGACGGATACACTTCCTGAGAGGAGAGTGGCCAAGGAGAGTAGGAGGCCCAAGCTGTAGTGGCTGGGTCCCTCATCCCTTCCCTGGAAAATCCCCTTTGGGACACAGGCAGGCCCACATCCAATTCTGGCTGACCTCAAGGAAGGAACAGGATGAGGCCCCAGTGGGGGAGAGGCAGGTGGGGCAGGACTGCGTCTTCCTCCCTGTCTTGTGAGTCCTGGCTGGGAGGGCCCTTGGGGATCATGTGGGATACATGGGAAAGGCCACTGCACCCTGCCTACTGCCTCCCTGAGGGTCCTAGTCAGCCTCTGTCTCCTCTGCTTGTCTGTCATCTGGACCCAGAGCTACATAGCTGCCCACAGTCATAGGAAGGCCTCCAGTGGTAGGGAGGGCATCTCCTGTGTGAGGCTAGGTTGGAACCTGGTGGGCAGCTCCTGCTCTGTGCCTTGTCCCTGTAGAAAGCCGGCGGGTCAAGCTCCAGGGCATCCTGGCTGACCTCCGGGATGTGGATGGGCTGCCCCCTAAAGTGACTGGCCCACCTCCAGGCACACCCCAGCCCCGGCCACACGAAGGTAAGAAGCCCCCTGTGCCCTGGCCCAGACTCGTGGGCCTGCAGCAGAGGGAGGCTGCAGAGCTAAGCCCAGGGCTTCTGTGTCCTCAGGGGTCGAGGCCCAGCCTCCAGTTCGCAGCCTCCCTGTCCCAAAAGTTCGTCTGTCTGTCTGTCTCCCTCTTTTTGTCTGTCCTGCCCTGTCTGTCTCTCTCTGTCTCCTCCTTTCCAGCTGTGATTCTTGGTCTTGCCCTTTCCCTGTCTCTCTTTCTTGTTCCTTATCTTTCTCTCTGCCTCTTTCTTTCATTCTCTCTCTCCCTGGCCCTCCCTGCCCCTCCCTCCCCTCCCCCTACCAGGTTCCTTTGGCTTCTCCTCAGACGTTTTCATCATGGACACTATCGGGGGCGGGGAGGTGAGCCTGGGGGACTTGGCAGATCTCACCGTCACCAACGACAACGACCTCAGCTGTGATGTAAGTTTTCCAGGTGCCCCCATCTGGCCCCCAGTGGACATCATGCCCAAAGCTCTGACTGGGTTCTATGCTCAGAGGTCATTCTACAGCCCTAGGAGTTGGCTTCTCCTGCTCAGTTTTACAGAGGGGCACAGGCAGATGGAGGGACGTGACCATGATAACTAAGGAGCAGGGCCTAGAAGACTCCTGAGCCGGTCTCAAGCTTGTGCCAGATTCCTTCACTCAGTGCTCCCTAGCACCCATAGGCATTTGGGGATACAGGAAGATGGCCTCAAGCCAATCTTCTGTGAATGGGGCCAGCAGGCTAGAATTAAATGCTCTGAGCCTGAGATCTGGAAAGATCTCTGGCCATCTGGGAATCTCCACCTTGGGTGCGCATTTGCGTTTCCCATGGCAGGACAGGCTCTCAGGTGTTAGTGATCCTAGTGAGGCTGGGGCACTGCTGTGGGCGCAGAGAGGGAGGCCACAATGCAGACCTGAGCTGCAGAAAGTGCCAAGGAATGTGTTCCAGGGCCCTTCTGCTTGTCCTAAGAACTCTGCCATACTGGGGGGGGTTGGCGGGGAGCAGAGGAACCACAAGATAGCAGATCCTCTGGCTCTAAAAAACTGCAGCAAAAGTGACAGCTAAGATGGGGACCTTGAGCTGGGTAGAGGGTTCTTCAGATATGAATTGTCTTAGGGCATGGCTCTGAGGCTCACCTGGCAATCTCATTGTTGGCTTTCCCAAGCCTGGCTTTGCTGGGTCCCCCACTTGGTGGGTGGTACCATCGTCCATCAGGGCATGTTCAGTGTCTCTAACAGGCCTGTTAATTCTATTCCTGCCATCTCTACACTTGTGTTCTTGTTTCTACCTCCACAGTCAAGTGTCTGGTGTGAATGTCCTCATCTTTCCCTGGGACTTTATGATCTCTTAACCTCTATCTTGGCAGCTACTCTTACCTGCCCCTGATCTGAGTGCCCCATGGTCTGGTCAGAAGGAGCCATGTCATTCCCCTGCTCTAAATCCTTCCCTGCCTTCCCAGTTCTCTGAGGCTTTTTCCAAGGATGAAGCACAGATTCTGATGCAGCTCGCCATTCTGGCTCTTGCCACCCACCAGGCCTCATTGGCCTCTCTCCTCCTCAACTTCTGTATTCCTGCAGTGTGGACCTGTTAGGCCTGGACCCACCCTTGCTACTTCCTACCTCTGCATATGCAGTTCTACCTTCCCTGATTCCCTTCCTTTGTTAAGTCCTACTCACTTATCTCTTCCTCAGGAAAGCCTTATTAACCCCACAGAGGAGGTTGGGCTGTCTAGTATCTAGTATCTCCTCCTTGTGTCCTCATGCTTTTTTTTTTGAGTCTTACTCTGTTGCCTGGGCTAAAGTGTCCTGGCATCATAGCTCATAGCAACCTTGAACTCTTGGATTTGAGCAATCCTTCTGCCTCAGTCTCCTGAGTAGCTGGGACTACAGGTGCCTGCCATGATGCCCATCTGATTTTTCTATTTTTAGTAGAGATTGGGTTTTTCTCTTAATCAGGCTGGTCTCAAACTCATAAGCTCAAGGGATCCTCCTGCCTCAGCCTCCAGAGTGCTAGGATTATAGGCCTGAGCCACTGCACCTGGCCTATCATAGTGCATTTTTATATTCTGTTCTATTTTATTTATTTATTTATTCATTTACTTATTTATTTTGGAGAGACAGAGTCTCACTTTGTTGCTCTCAGTAGAGTGCCATAGCATCAAAGCTCATAGCAACCTCAAACTCTTGGTCTCAAGCTGTCCTTCTGCCTCAGCCTCCCAAGTAGCTGGGACTATAGGCACCTGCCACAATGCCCAGCTAGTTTTTCTATTTTTAGTAGAGACAGGGTCTCACTTTTGCTCAGGCTGGTCTCAGGCTGGTCTCAGACTTGGCCTTCCAGAGTACTAGGATTACAGGCCTGAGGCAGCACGCCTGGCCTTCCTAGTGCATTTTTAATTCATACTATTCCTCATAATTTGTAATTCTGTGCACTTGTGGGATGATCTGATTATCTCCTCTGGGTTCCCTTCCTCTGAACTGCTGGTCTCCAAGGAGTTAGGCTTACCTTTATCTCCCCAGAACCTATCATACTGTGGGAATTTGCTGAGTGAGTGAGGGGATTCTGCCCTGCCAAGTGGAGCACAGGCTGTAAGGGTGTTAGGACTCAGGAAAGAAGGCTCATTGGAGCGGCCTACTTCCTTGGCTGGCAGGCCCTAATGCCCTCATACCCTCCCTCCTGCCAGAGTGATCTAGGTGGGGAAGGGAGGGATCCTGAAGTCCTAGGTATCAGTGTCTGCCTGCTGCCAGGATGATGAGGGGACACTGAGGCATCTCACCGCCCCCCTCAGCTGTCTGACAGCAAAGATGCCTTTAAGAAGACGTGGAACCCTAAATTCACCCTGCGCTCACACTACGATGGCATCCGCTCCCTGGCTTTCCACCACAGCCAGTCAGCTTTGCTCACTGCCTCTGAGGACGGCACACTCAAGCTCTGGAACCTGCAGAAAGCAGTCACGGCCAAGAAGTGAGGGCAACAATTCCAGAGTGGGGGGGCCACCCCTGGGGAGAGGATGACAGGTCTCTCAGTGACAGTGGGCTCCTCTGTCTCCTCACAGGAATGCTGCACTGGATGTGGAACCCATTCACGCCTTCCGGGCTCACAGGTATAGAGGCTCTTAGAGCCTGCTAGAAACATAGCAGTCTGATTCTATACCTGCTCACTGCCATCCAGCAGGATAGGGGTAGGAGACAGGGTGACAGGAAGGCTGAATCCCCTTGCTTCTCCTGTCCTGCACAGTGCAACCCTCTGCACATAACACACCCTGCCTCTGGGGCCATGTGTCAACTTTAATGTATCCCTGGTGGCTAGTCCTCAGAAGAGTACATGGACAGGAAGGCTGAAAGAAGGCAGTGCACCGGCAACTTGCCTGGGTGGCACAGCCAGAGCCCCAGGGGCTGAATTCCTTTTGGCCATCTTCAAAAAATGCTAGTAGAGAACTTTAAGGTCCTGTGGCAAAGAAAGGGTGTTTTTTTGTTTGTTTTTTGAGACAGTCTCACTTGGTTCCTCAGTAGAGTGCTGTGGCGTCTTAGCTCACAGCAACCTCAAACTCTCAGGTTCAAGCAATTCTTTTGCCTCAGGCTCTGGGATGGCTGGTGCCCTAACCACTGAACTATGAGCGCTGGGCAAGAAAGGTTTTGAACTTCTTGTCTCATTTCCCTTCACCCAACTTTGTACCCTTCAGGGGCCCTGTGTTAGCAGTCGCCATGGGCAGCAATAGTGAATACTGTTACAGTGGTGGGGCAGATGCCTGCATCCATAGCTGGAAGATTCCAGACCTCAACATGGACCCCTATGATGGCTACGGTGAGGACACCTCCCCCTGCCTTCTTTTCCTCCACCCCTGCCCACTGGGGTCATTCCTTCCACACAACGTTTTGTGTTCATCACTTGCCTGCCACTGCAGGGGTGCTGGGAGTGTACGTGAGGGGGCTCCAGCCTGGTGCAGTGATTTAGTATGTGATTCTGGAGAGACAGGCGGGCTGAGATGGGAGTGATGGTGGTGGGAGATGGTTCAGCTGCTCTGAGAATGAGCATGAGCTAGTTTCAGAGAAGGCAGAGGCTGGGGTAGCTGAGCCTAGGGACCTGCACATTGTGTAGGGATTGGCCAAGGTCTCTGTGTTCTTGAGTGGAGGGAGTATGTAAGGTGAGAGTAGAGGAGATGGAGTTAGTGTGGCCAGATTGTAGAAAACCAAGGTTTGTCAAGGGGTACTTACAAGTTAGGTGGAGAAGTGACCAGACTCCTAGTTTCTGTTCAGTATCTGTCCCCCATGTTCTTAGAATCCTGCCTACAAGAGGTCGAGGGTCAATGTAGCCAAGTTAGCTGCCACACTTTGGGTGTTGGCAGGGTTAAGACCAAAGTTACCTCTGAGGACTCCAGTAGCCACAGAATGGAGGCCATGGCAGGACCCTGAGCAACCAGAGAGCTTTAGAGAGACTAGGCATGGGCAGCAAAGACTGGGCTAAGGATGGGTCCAGCGCAGTGAATAGTGGCTGTGTGCCAATCCTCAGGGGCCACAGAACCAACGCTGTTCCTTCTTTCCTTAACTGAGTCCTAAAAATTATGTATGGAGCACCCAGTTTCTGGGCCCTGGGGAGACAACCATGAACAGATGCAAGTCCTTGCCCTCTGGAGCCCTAGAATCTTCCTCAAAAAGCTAGTGGTTAATGTGAGCAGCTTCTGGCCTGTACCAGTATTGACAGCTCTGGAGGCGGTCCAGGGTTCTGGAGGTGAAGCTGGGTGAATGGAGGCTTAAGCCCAGCTGCCCAGGTCTTGGCATAGCTGGAGCTCTGGACTGTCTGGGGTGGGGCTGGCAGGCCTGATGCAGCCTGTTTCCTCCCTGCGCTGGGTCCAGACCCAAGTGTGCTGAGCCACGTCCTGGAGGGCCATGGGGATGCGGTATGGGGCCTGGCCTTCAGTCCCACCTCCCACCGTCTGGCCTCCTGCTCTGCTGATGGCACTGTCCGCATCTGGGACCCCAGTAGCAGCAGCCCGACCTGCCTCTGTACCTTCCCTACAACCAGTGGTGAGTAGGGGACCCTGGTACCTCACATAGGAGTGGTGTGGAGCTGGAAGCCATCAGGGTGCCTCCTGATGAGGGCCCAGGCCTCCCATCCCACAGCCCCCCCACCCCAGGACTGGGCCGTCAGGCAGCCTTCTCTCCTTCAGAGCATGGGATCCCCACCTCAGTGGCCTTCACCAGCACCGAGCCTGCCCACATCGTGGCCTCCTTCCGCTCTGGCGACACTGTCCTGTATGACCTAGAGGCTGGCAGTGCCCTCCTCACGCTGGAGTCTCGGGGGAGCAGTGGTAAGGGAGCCCCTGGGGCCTGTGGCTGGGCCAAGCCAGGGAACTATGGTCTGCATGCTTACAAGGTCTCAATTCTTCCTGGTGCTTTTGCTACCTGCTTGATAGTCAGATCAAAATGACTCCCCTGTGCCCTCAGGGGCCCTGAGGCAAGAAGGAAATAAGGTCCAATGAGGGCCCAGCCCTGCCCTCACTCACAGCTCTTGGGGGCTGAGGGGAGACTGCATCATGGATGCCCTGATGGCTCTCTTGGTAGAGCAGATGCATATTTTCATGTCCCTTTCCTCTCCAAATTCTGCAAATGGGGCCCAGGGCTCATTTTGCAGAAGCAGCTCTGAGGCCTGGGAAGGGGTAGTCTTTGGGGCACCCACTTTGACATTGGGGCAAAGGGTAGAGTCAGCCATGCTCCTCTCTTGCTTCTGTCTTGGTCTTCCTTTCTTCCCCCTTGATGCTCTTCCCTTTCCCCCACTTTTCCTTCCAGGACCAACCCAGATTAACCAAGTAGTGAGTCATCCAAACCAGCCCCTCACCATCACCGCCCACGATGACAGAGGCATCCGCTTCCTGGACAATCGGACAGGTGAGGCCCAGCCTCTGGAGCAGGATGGCCCAGAAGTAGACCTGTCCCCATTGGAGGCTGTCACAGCATCTCCAGCCCCTTCACCTTCCTGGGCATGGCCCAGAGTGGGAGGAGAACCTGCCATCCATCCCCTCTCTCTTCAGGTAAAACAGTGCACTCCATGGTTGCCCACCTGGATGCAGTCACCTGCCTAGCTGTGGACCCCAATGGTGTATTCCTGATGTCAGGAAGTAAGTTGGGACCCTCTTAGCTGTCCCTTCCCCACAGCATGGGATGCAGCATGCTGTACCCAGCAGGGTTGGGGAGAAGAGGAGACATAGGCATTGGCCCTAGGCAGTGCTGGGGGCTTTTGGGGCTGGGGCTTGAGGGAAGCTGGTCTGGGCGGGAATCTCTGTGGTCAGGGTGACATATCAGGACTCAGCAGTGAAGCATGGGGTCAGAGCCCTCAGGCGATGCCATGGCTATAGTGTCTCATTTAGTTTTCTAAGCAACCCTGTGTGCTACTTTTATCCCCATTTTACAGATGTGAGGCCTGAGACTCAGGGCTAAGTTTCTTAACTTGGTCATAACCCAGTGGACTGTAGGAATGAAAGTCTAAGTCTAGCTAATGAAATCCCCATGGAGGTTTTGAACATTTAGTTCTACCCTGCTTTCCCTGGGTGGGGGCACTGAGACCCAGTTACTGTGAGGCTGTGCCTAGAGGGGATGGGGCAGGATGTGGGTAGATGGAAGGGTGCTGGAACTCCCTAGGGGTGAAGGACAAGGCTTGCCTTGGAGATGCCTGGCATCAGGCCCCCTGAGACCCTGTGCCAGTGTCAATGACCAAGTATGTATAGATCACATAGATATGCAGGCAGAGGTGGTAAAGGGGGGAGATGGGTAGGGAGTAGTCATGGCCCGCTCTGCCTCATGTCACTGTGTAATCATGGGTGGGCATCTCAGCCCTAGGCCTTGTTCTCTACCTGCCTCTTGGTAGCAGCAACTATCATGTGAGGGGACAGGACAGTCAGTGAGATGCAGCCAGATGCAGAGATTTATTTATTTATTTATTTGAGTCAGAGTCACATTATGTCACCCTCAGTAGAGTGCTTTGGTGTCACAGCTCACAGCAACCTCAAACTCTCGGGCTTAAGGGATTCTCTTGCCTCAGCCTCCCAAGTAGCTGGGACTATAGGTGCCCGCTACAACACCTGGCTATTTTTTTGTTGTAGTTGTCAGTGTTTGGCAGGACCTGGGCTGGGTTTGAACCCGCCAGCCCCAGTGTATGTGGCTGGCACCCTAACCACTGAGCTACAGGGACTGACCCAGGTGCAGAGATTTAGTATAGAAAGCACTCCATCCTGGGAAGTGTGAAGGCAGTGGGGAGTGCTGAGCCTTCCCAAGGCCTGATCTTCCCCCCACCCTCTTCCTTTCACCTCTTCCCTCCTTTCCCTATCCCTGCTTAAGCCCTGTAGTCACATCCACCTGCTGTCATTCTCAAACCTGTAGGTGCTCCTGCCTCTGGACCCTATGGCTGCCCCACTGCCTGGAAGGCTCCTCCCTCCATTCCTACCTGCCATCCTGTCCTCACATGGTCATGGGCATGCTTGCTTCTATTTTCTTATTGTCTCCCATGCTGACAGCACCATAGGGCAGGGAGATTTGCCTATTTTGTTCACTGCTCCCACAGGTGTTCACTAATACTCGGTGACTTGATATATGGTTAACAGGATGGGACAAAAGCATTTTCCTGGCTAGCGCCTTTAGCTCAGCAGCTAGGGCGAAAGCCACATACATACATCAGAGCTGGTGGGTTTGAATCCAGCCCAGGCCTGCCAAACGACAGTGACAACTGCAACTAAAAAATAACCAGGTGTTATGGCAGGTCCTGGCTATGTGGGAGGCTGAGGCAAGAGAATCACTTAAGCCCAAGAGTTTGAGGTCACAGAGGGCCACATAGTGACACTGTTTCAAAAAAAAAAAGCATTTTCCTTTGGGTCTGTGTCAGGGGATGACTGTGCAGAGGGATAGTAGGGAAGAGGGTTCAGTCCCACCTGACCCATGGCCTTTGGAAAAGGCCAGGAAGCTGAGCGAGGAACTCGGTGATAGCCCCTTCTTCCACACTGCACAGGCCATGACTGTTCCCTGCGTCTGTGGAGCCTGGACAACAAAACGTGTGTGCAGGAGATCACAGCCCACCGCAAGAAGCATGAGGAGGCCATCCATGCCGTCGCCTGCCACCCCAGCAAGGCACTTATTGCCAGTGCTGGTGCCGATGCCCTGGCCAAGGTCTTCGTATGATGCCCACCTGGCCCCACTCTGCCACCTGGCTGGGGAGTGGGGCCAGGCAAGTGGGGCTGAGGTGAGGGCCTGGTGCCCATTTTAGTTGGGACAAAAGGGATAGAAACCCCTTGTGTTCTCACTGCTGGCCCTTTGGGTTACACCCGGTCCCATAGTCCAGTCAGGGACACTGAGAATAGCTGAGGTAACCCCTTGACATGCAGGGGAGGGGGTTGAGGGAGCAGCACCCTAGAGGTTGTGGTCCAGTCTCCCCTCCCTTCTGTCTCCTACAGGCGACACTCAGCCTCACTTCAGAGGCGCAGAGGCCTGGCCTCTTCCCAGCTGGCATGGAGCCTGGTGGTGCTAATGGACCTTTCCCCAGGAGCCCCATCCCTCACAGCTCCCTTCCCTGAGCTTCCAGCTTGGGGATCAGCCCCTTTCAGGAATTCCCCTTGAAGGTGGTCTCTGGGGGTTTCTCCCTATGCCCTGACACCTGCTCCTGGTATCAGAGCTGCCTTCTGGAGGGCGGCACAGCCAGGGCCAGCTGCTTTTGAGAATCACTTTTTTGAAGGTGCCAGGTTCTCCTTTTGAGCTCCTGCCCCCTCCTCCCCATCTCCCATACCTGGTGGGAGCAATGCTGGGAGGAATTCCAAACGCCCTTCCTTGGTAGGCTGGAGCCACAGAGCTGAGCCCTGGCCCCCTGCCCTCCACCCCTCCCCTGCTTTCCAGACACTAACCGTGGCTTCCAGGCCAGGAACTGCCCAGCACTCCTCCCAGGGCAGCCCTCCCAGCCCACACCGGATCGAGTATGGGGAGAACTGGCCTTCTGGTGCCCCTCCCTGGGGTATGGAGGGTGGAATAGGGTGCCCTGGGCCCCCTTAACTCCCTGTATATCTGTATAAATAATGGGATTTTAATGGCGCCTGCCCCCACCCACGTTATCACTGTGTGATAGTCTTGGTCAGTCTCCTCACCCTCTACTCTTTTCCTCTATTTATTTCACTCTTTGTTTGGTTCCACCTGTGCCCTCGGTCCCCCTTTCAGGTTCCTGTTTATAAGCTCCATACCCTCTGCCCCTATCTTATATGTGAAAACTTGTCTCAATAAACCCTTTGAAGTAAGATGGGTGACAGTGCCATCTGTGGAGGAGCCTACAGACTTTGGGGAAGAGTGGCTGGCTCTGTCTGGGTAGGGTGGAGTTTGGAGAGAGGGGATGTGATGATTGAGGTTTTGTGGTAGGGAAAGGGGCCTGGGGAGGTACCCAGAGCTTGGGTGGGGTGTGGGTGGATAGCGGAAATGGGGGCACTGGACCAGATCTCCTTGTGCCCCTTCTTTCTGTTCGTAAGGGGAGGAGCCTGACAAGCAGAGGCTGGGAGGCGGCAGTTCAGCTAAAGAAGCCAACCCCTACCTGGGATGTGTGATGGGTGGTGAGGTAGGAGGGCAGGTGCCTGAAGGACCCAAACTTCCCTCCTCTCCCTGCCCCATGCCTGGGCCTACATGGAGCAGGCAGGGAAAGCCTGGGACTTGCCAGCATAGGATGGCCACAGCTTTACCAGCTACAAGCTCTGCCGTGCTGGGGGGGGGGCGGTCCTTAGAAGAGAAGCTGTGGGCACCCTGATGGTCCCTCTTTTTCTTTCCCAGTGGCTGATGTTAGCTATGCTGAGCCCTATACATGTCGTTCCACTGGATCCTCACAGCCTTACTAGGAGGGACCATTAACAGGAGGGATGGGAGTTGCTCTAGTCTCTGGCAGGTCATCAGATTTAGTGTCCAGTCCCATCTTCCTAACTTTCACTGCCTCCTGGTCCTTGGGCAAGTCCCAGCACATCCAGGACATGACATTCATGCCTACCTCCTGGGTTGAGACCTGTGAACTGCACACTCAAGACATGTTGGCATTTCACTGTGACAGTCATCTGCCCCTCTAGAAAAGAGGTGCAGGTAGGCAGAGACCCTTAGATGACACTGACAAGAGACCATTGTTGGCTCCACGTGGCCTTGCTCCCCCAGCCTGGGCTATATGCAGTTCCCCAGGTGGTAGTTTGGTTTTCCTTCCAGCCTCAGACTTCCTTCCCCAGCCCCAGCCTCCGGATGTGGTGACAGTGGTGACAGATCGATACTGTATGGACTTCACCTACCTTCCGTGGCCCCCGTACCAGGAAGGGCCCCGGGGAGCTCTGCCCTCAGCTCCCAGCCCCAGCCAGCCCTGGCGGTCCATCTCTAGGATGAAACCTAAACTTGACCTGTCAGTGAAAAGGGAGTGGGTGGAGCAATTTGGTGATCTTTGGACCAGTCACTTTGCTCCTCTGAGGCTTCAGGTTCCTATGTATGATTATGAACTGGGGAGGAGAAATCAAGTCTGAGCAACAAATATTTGCTGGGTGACTGAATGGACACATCCACCCATGAATGCCTGAGTGCTTCAGGCACCCACTGCTTCATCTCTGCAAACTGTTACTGACAGCCACCATTTACTGAATTTTTGCTGTGCTCCATGCACCTATATACTACCTCCTCCATCCCACAATTCCCTCTAGATTCAGTCCTATTACAGTCCCATCTAACAGACTGAGGCTCATAGAGAGGAAGTCACACAGAGAAAGACACATGCATGTATCCTCAGGAGAATGTCAGTTTACCACCTGTGAAGTGGTGTGGATGTGGGTCCTCCCTTCCAGGCACCCCCAGGCACTGTCCTGAAGGAGGAGGGTATGGATCCTTAGCACTGGTTCTCCAGTTAGCTCTATGCACCTTGCCCCAAATCTCTGGAGCCAGACCTGAGGCAAGGGCCTCCTGCCCATCTGGAGGCCTTGGTCTTCCCACCTGTTGAATGGGCTGAGCTATACCACAAGAGACGCCTAAGAAGAGAGAAGCCGATACCCTATTTCCCATCCCTTCCCAAGCGGTGGGCGCCAGCCGCCGGAGGCCGAAGAAGGCTTTCATCCTTAAAGGGCCAGTCACCCAACCGGGTCCCGCGACCTGGGTGGGGGTAGGGGTAGCTCGCCCCTCCCTGTTCAGCTCAGGGGAAAGTTAACTTTCCAGACTTGCGTGCGTAGAGGGGAGGAATCAGTCCTCCGTCCCAGCCCCCCACCTCCCACCCCATCCCTGGATGTCAGATCCAGCAAGTCGGGCCCCCGTCTCTGAGGCGCCTGGCCCGCCCTCCCCTTCCGCCCCCAACCCCTCGACGGGCCCCGCCCCGTGACGTCACCGAGACCCGCGCCGATTGGCCGACTGCGCCATCGCTCTGGACACTTCCTCCTGCGCTGCAGCCGCCGACTTAAACTTTGACGGGGGGAAAAGAGCCACTGGCACCAGGCGCGACCCTCCTTTGCCCCCATCCCCTACCCCGCCTCCGGTAACGCCCCTTTCCCCACTGTTCCTGACTGAACTTTTCTGCAACTTCCGCGACCCGTGAGATTCCTTCCTTCCCACCCTGGCCCTCAGGACCCCTGTGCCCATCCTGGGCCGACTGGGCTGGGATCCCTGGGGTCCCCTCGATCCCTGACTCCTGGTTTCCACTCTCAAGGTCTGTGAATCCCTCGGGCCGCCTTCTTAGAGCCACTGGATTTTGGGATTTCCCCCCCTGCCCCCTTCTCAACCGCCCTCTCTGAAAGGGGCTCTTCTGGTCCCTCTGATCTGACCTACTAGATTTTCCTCTCTAGTTTCCTAGAATCTCGTAATCGCTCGGTCCCCCAAACTACTGCTTTGTTCCTTTCTTATCTTTTGTGATCCCTTGATTTCGGACGTGCTTTTCTCTAATTTCCCAAGATCCTGCCATCCTCAAGTCCCCTTAACCTGCCAGATTTCCCATCTCTGATACCCGCGCTCCTACTACCAGCGCACAAGATCCCTCGGATCTAGGACCCGGGTTCCCCGGGTTTCCCCAGCTGGATCCCGGGTGGGCGCTGGGTCCCGGGCCTCCCCCCATGGCCGCCGCCCCCTCCTATTCCGCGGGGCTTCCCGGCTCTCCCGGACCAGGGTCTCCTCCGGCCCCCGGCGTCTTGGAGTTGCAGTCGCCGCCACCGCTGCTGCCCCAGATCCCGGCCCCGGGCCCCGGGGTCTCCTTCCACATCCAGATAGGACTGACCCGCGAGTTCGTGCTGTTGCCCGCCGCTTCGGAGCTGGCCCATGTGAAGCAGCTGGCTTGTTCCATCGTGGATCAAAAGGTGAGGGTGCAGGCTCACCTCCCCTCTCCTTGGGGAGAGGTACGAGGAGAGGGGCGCCGGCAGAGGCCTGAAATGGGCCAAAGGGAGGATGAGCACTGGGTAACTGGGGGGTGGGGGGCATTGGTCCTGTTGTCTTCTCTCCCCACCACCCGTTTAGAGAGGACCAGGCAGGGGTGAGATATCCCAGAGGCCTCCCCAAATTCCCTGTCCCTGCATGTTGTTTTCATCTGCAGCTGGCAGGGAGGAAGGGAGGGGCAGGCCAGGTATAGAATGGAGAGGAAGGGGCAGGTGGGGGGGGATCTCCCCACTCATACCCATTGTGGGGGCTCCCATTTTCGTGGAAACAGTAGAAACTGAACCCAGGCTGGCTATGGCGATCGGGTGACACATGTGAGTGTAGGTGCTGGGGCCAAGTGAGGTCTTAGAGACTTGTCCCCAGGCCTGAGATGCATGACTGTGCTGGCAGGTGCCCTTTCTGCACCCCCAGAGGCCCTGGGTACTCTGTTCCTTCTCCTAATCACAGTGCCCCAACCCTACCCTTAGTTTTGGATACCAGGATCTCCCCAGGGTGCAGTCTGGGAATCATGGCAAAGGGAACAGGTAGAACTTGATGCTGGAATCCCAGAACAGTAAAGGTTAGAATGCTTATGCTTGTGTTGTTGGAGTGCTTGACTGTAAAAACATTAGAATCATAAGTGGTTGGAATATGCATCCTTCCTAGGTTGTTGAATAGCCCTGATAATGAAGTGTTCCAATATCAGAATTCTAGCTTGCTGAAATACTAAAATATTGGAATATTATTAGATTCCTAGGTTGTTGGAATCCTAGAATGTTAAAATGTTTGAATTTGGAATGCTGGGTTGTTGGAATGCTTTAATGCTAAGACATTCGAATTTTAGAATCCTACTCTGTCAGACTCCTAGAACATTAAAATATTAAGTTATTGCTAATGTAGGTTATCAAAATCCAAAAATGTAAAATTATAGTATGTTAGAACCTGGGATGTATAATTTCATAATGTATATAATTCTACAAAATATTCAAATTCCAATATCTTCTCAGACTCCTGGAAATTAATCCTTTGGGCTTCAGAAAAACATGGGGCCAACTGCCCCATATTATGGACAAAGAAACTGAAGCTTAGATAAAGACCTCCCAGGTGGTCAGGACCAAGACAGTGCTGATCTCCTATGGACCTTCAGCAGCAAGAACAGTTATGGCTTTGCCCATCAGCACCCAAATCGAGCTGGCCCAGCCCACCTCCCATTCAGTCTGCTCCATGGGAAGCCCAGGGTGGTGGTGCAAATTATCCTCTGGGTGAAATTTTTTGTCGAACGCTCAAATCTCCAGCCTCCCACCCCCCAGGCCTCACCCTCCCAGTCCAGGTGTGTTAGGGCCCCTTTCCTTACCAGGCCCCACCTGCAGTTTCACTTTCTGTTCTGCCAGGTTTCATTTCCTGTCCCCATCACCTCAAGCTGGGGACCTGGACACCTGGGTCCTTTGAGCTCTTGGGGGGGCACCTTCCCTATTTCCAGCCATCTTGCTCTAACTCCCCAGGCCCCCCTTTCCCAGGAGTCCCCAAATCCCCTCCTTCCAGCTCACCCTGCCCCAGTGCTGGGCCTCCAGCCAGGTAACTGTGACAACAATAGATCCAGGAAGGAAGCTGGGGCGGGAAGGCTGATAGGGGAGGGGGCCCCTCACCGAGCATGGCCCCACCCCCAGGATCCGGAAAAGTGGAGGGGTCTTGGTTCCCCCTCCCATCCTAGCTCACCATTCCAGCTACCAAGCTCGGTCCGGTGCTCCCACCCTGCACACCTGGGGCCTTGGCAGCCTGTCCAGCTTGAACTGGGGTTGGCAGGAGGCAGGAAGCAGGGGCTGCGGGGTCTCTTGAGTTTCCTGGGGAAACAACCAGCCCTGCCCTGGGAGGGTTCCAGTCCGCTGCTGAAGGCAGCTCTGAGCTTTTCCGTTGCCACCTCCCTCTCCCGCCTTCTAGTTCCCAGAGTGTGGCTTCTACGGCCTTTACGACAAGATCCTCCTCTTCAAACATGACCCCACTTCAGCCAATCTCCTGCAGCTGGTGCACTCAGCCGGAGACATCCATGAGGGTGACTTGGTGGAGGTGGTGCTGTCAGGTGAGCCGGAGTGGCTGGTTAGAGGCGGAGCCTCGGACAGGGCCTTCAGGGAGGGGAGGGAAATTGGGCTCAGAACGGCCTTTTTTTTTTTTTTTTTTGCGACAGGGCCTCATTTTGTTGCCTAGGCTAGAATGTAGTCCTGTCATCACAGCTGGCTGCAGCCTCCAACTCCAGGGCTCCAGCGATCCTCTTGCTTCAACCTTCTGAGTAGCTGGGACTATGGGGGCGTGCCACCACACAGGGCTAATTTTTTATTTTTTGTAGAGACGGAATCTTGTTATGTGCCCAGGCTGGTTTCCAACTCCTGGCCTTAAACAGTCCTCCCTCTTTGGCCTCCCAAAATGCTAGGATTACAAACATGAGCCACCATGCCTGACCAGAGCCCTCTTTCTTAAAGTTCGAGGCCAATAGTTCTTGTCCTACACTGCAAATTAGAATCACCTGAGGAGATTTTCCCACCTACCTCCCAAATGGATATTTTATATGTGGTGCCTTCACACTGTGGAACTCACACAGCACTGAGCATGAACCATCCATAACAACATGGATGCATCTCACATACAGAATGCTGAAAGAGGCTTGGCGCCTGTGGCTAAATCGGCTAAGGCACCAGCCACATACACCTAAGGTGGCGGGTTCGAATCCCCAGCCCGGGCCCGCCAAACAACAATGATGGCTGCAACCAAAAAATGGTCGGGCGTTGTGGCGGGCGCCTGTAGTCCCAGCTACTTGGGAGACTGAGGCAGGAGACTCGCTTGAGCCCAGGAGTTGGAGGTTGCTGTGAGCGGTGATGCCATGGCACTCTACCCAGGGGGATAGCTTGAGGCTCCATCTCATAAAAAAAAAAAAAGAAAAAAGAAAAGAAAAGAATGGCTGGTTTCCAGCTGACCCACAAAAATTGTCAGCAATCAGGGCCATGGGTTTGCAGCAGTGTTTGCAACACTACCATCCACACACATCTCCACATACGTGTGCATGCGCACACACACGCCCT
>CAUYQV010021351.1:0-19127 GCA_963574575.1 Galagoides demidoff
AGGTGTTGTGGGCGCCTGTAGTCCCAGCTACTTGGGAGGCAGAGGCAGGAGACTCGCTTGAGCCCAGGAGTTGGAGGTTGCTGTGAGCTGTGATGCCATGGCCCTCTACCCAGGGGGACAGCTTGAGGCTCCGTCTCAAAAAAAAAAAAAAACAACCAATATCTCATTACTTATTATTTCATCAACAGCAGAATATTTGTTAAAGCCTTTGAATGTGTTCACATCTGTGTTCAAAACTTTCTTCCAAATTCTATTTATGCATTACTATGTAACTTCTTTCCATGCTATACCAATATTCCTGATAACATTTAGGATACTAAACTTCCAAAACCCGCAGAGCAAACAGCCTAATTCAATTACTTCAAAAACCTGTGCAAACTTTTGGCACAAACATAAATTATGTTTTGACATAGGTATTACACCTTGGTTCTAGGTAGTCTCCATTGGTTGAAGAGTGTGGTTGTATTCAGGGGCAAATATACAACCTTTTCATCAAGATGCCTGTCACCCAACATACTGTGGATGCTCTGGAGCACTGTCTTACCATGAGAAGAATCTTGAATGGAATGTTGTTTTTCTCCAATATTCCATTGTCTGTAGAATAAAATAGTCCAAAACCAGTCTTCAAACAATGTTAATATCATCTAGGCTTTCTTGTTATGGTGATGATAAATGGGAAACATTTTCTTTGTTGAATGCTCTAGGTTTCTCTGAGTGGTAGATTAGGAAAGGCTTTCATTTGAACCCCGCAACATTTCTGCACCAAAGCAGCACACAACGTGGTCTTTGAATGCGTTGAATCCTGGCATTGTTATACCTGGAATTTGGGATTTTCCCCACAGAACACTCAGAGACCGATTCCGAAGCAACCAGCAAGAGGCCCTTTATTGCAGACTCAAGCCTGGACCATTTGCCCCTGACACAGCAGGAGGCAGAGCGGTCCTGACCCTAAGATGGCAGGGGATTTTATGGGGTACAGAAGGCAAGAAAGGGGGGTAGGGTATTGTCACTCTCTGATTGGTAGGGTATCTGGGGGGGTCTACTTGGTGTGGCTTGATTGGCCTAGGGGTAACTGAGGCCTTTGGCAGCTTGCAGGTGACTTGAGCAACAATTGCAAGCCAAGCTACTTGCACCAGGGGCAGAGGAGGCAGCAGGATGTGGTTTTGTGGGTTGCCAGCAGAGAGGGGTGTTGGAGGGGCGAGGAACATAGCTTAATCAGTAAACAACAAAATGGCCCCTAAGATGGCGTTGGTCTGGTTCTCACAGCATTGTCTGGGACTCTTGGTGAGCTTATCTATGCCATGTCATACACTTTTAGAGCAATCTTGTTTCCTCAGCATTAGTTATTGGTTCTGGCAAATAGTTCTCACCCACTATTATTTCTTTTTTAGCACCTTTGGTATTGGCATTTGCTGCCTCATCACTATCACATTATAAAAATTATGATAACTTTTGAGGTGTCAGAACCACCCATGACTTGCTATAAATATTTGCATATATGTAGAATCATCTCTCTGCTCTTTTACTATATCAAAAAGACTTCTTGCCTTAGCTTAGATCATTAGGAGGCTAAGTGGTATGTGCTTCCACATCTGGTCTCCCATCCATGTGATAAGTAATGTCTTCATATCATCATTTGGCCCAGTTCTTTTCTTCATGATGAGTGTAGATTTAACCAATACTGACTATTTCACTGCATTACTGATTTGCTCCTTACCCTTTAAGATGGTTGAGACTTTGGAAATTGCAAAAGGTCTAATTCATACACAGTGGCCATTACTGGCTTGCTGCCTTCATGCTGGGCAATTATCTTGAATTTTATCTCAAGAGTAATTGGCTTCCTTCTCACCAGAAGGGGGAGACACATGGGCATTTTGCAGACAACATGAGTGTGAAAACACAAAACACAATATCTAAAAAACACTGGCAACAGAGTATACTGTGCAGAAATCTCATGGTGAATGGGGAGCTGAGGCAGTATTGTAGCTCATATTGCTAGTTCAGGAAAAGACCCAAACTCAAAATTCAAAGTATGATTTCTACTGAATGCATATTGCTTTTGCACAATTCTAAAGTCAAAAAATTATAAGTCAAATCGAGACGGGGAATTGGTAAGTGCTGCTTAACAAAGTAAAAAACACCTAACCATCCTGACAAAAAACAGGATATGGTGACAGAACAAATTAAGATCAGGGGAAACCAAGATGTCAAGGAAATTGGCCTCTACTTGACCTTGCAGCTCTTTATACCCTAGTTATAATATATCAGCATGCGAAAACAAAACAAAACAAAACAAAACAAAACAAAGTAAAAAAACTCCCACAGACACCACAAGAGTTCTGGGAGAAAATTTATAAAATAAAGAAAGGGGGGTTCCTAATTCTAGGAAATCATTAACTCTTTCCAAGAAATAACATGACTATTCCTCCCTTGCTTGGCCTATTATTCAACCATTATTTAAATGAAAAAAATCAAAAGAAACAAAGGGGCTATTCTCAGCAGGGAGAACTACCCTCTATCCTGTAGAGTAGATCTTCTACACTATCTTAATAAAACTTGAATTCGCTTTATACTGTCAGATAGCTCTTGATTTTTTTCTCTCACAAAGCCAAGGAACCACTTGGATTCCAGGTAGATCACAGCATAGGGAACCACTTTCCTATAACAAAACCATTATAAGATGGGGACCATCTGAAGAAATTCTCTGTTCATTCAAAAATGGCATGAGGATAGTTTTTTTTTTCTTTGATCTTCACTGTGAGAACCTGGTAAGGTTACTGGGGATAAAATTCATGATTGCGTGACATCTCCCTAAGATTGCACCTACTGGAATCTTTAGCATGAAAGCTTTTCCACACTGAGATTCCAGCAATTTACCAATTATAGTTTATGTTTTCCTACCCTGGTACTGGCTGTAACAGTGATTTCACTCTAATTTGAGAGGCAGTGGTTAGCCCTATGACCTCAATTCTCTGAGGGATCTATAAAGAATTGCTGAGTTTCGGTTTGTTCAGTTTTCACTTGTTGTTAGGATGGCAATGACAACTTCCATGCTCCTTAAAAGCCAGCCTGGAAACTGTCCATTTGTGCTTTTTATATGTTAAAATTTACAACCAACAATAACAATTATAGTAATAAAAGCAAAATATTATGTTATGCACCAGTCATACATCTGAACTCTTAAATGTATTTAATTTAATGTATTAATACATCTTAATGTATTAATTTAATTCTCACAACTACATTGTGAGATTGGTCCTATTGTTAGTCCCACTTCAGGATGAGGATACTGGGACACAGAGAGGATGTATATTTCACTAAGGTTTTGAGTTGGTCCTTTTATTTATTTTTTGTTTCTTTTTCTTTTCTTTTCTTTTCTTTTTTTTTTTTTGAGACAGTCTCACTATGTTGCCCTCGGTAGAGTACTGTAGTGTCATAGCTCACAGCAATCTCAAGCTCTTGGGCTGAAGTGATTCTCTTGCCTCAGCCTCCCATGTAGCTGGGACTACAGGCATCCGCCACAACGCCTGGCTATTTTTTTTAGTATTTATTGTTGTTTAGCAGGCCTGGGCTGGGATTGAACCAGCCACTGGTGTATGTGCCCGGCGCCATAACCACTGTGCTATGGGTGCAGAGCCAGTAGATCCTTTTAGATTTAGATAAAAGCAGATTAACATTAAATGTATAAACTTAACTTACAATAGCTTTTATTTCTTTTGCAGTTTTTGGCCAGGGCTGGGCTTGAACCCACCACCTCCAGCATATGGGACCGGCGCCCCACTCCTTTGAGCCACAGGTGCTGCCCAAATAACTTTTTTCAATAATGCCCTTGCTATATTCCAGTCATTGCTTTAGTTCTTTAAGCATAATAACTCCATTAACCTCAGCAATGTTAAAAGATAATGACTCTTGATAAAGACACATGAATCCAGACATCCAAGAAGTCAACAAAAAGCATGTAGAATAAACTTGAATAGACCCCTACTGAGACACAGTATAATAAACCTCTCAAAATCCAAAGACAAGAAGAGAATCTTAAAAGCATTAAGAGGTAGGTGACTTATCAGGTATAAGGGATCTTCAATAAGATTAACGAGCCCATTTATCATCAGAAACCATGGCAGCCAAAAGACAGACATATTTAAGATGTTAAAAGCTAAAGGCTGTCAACCAAAAGTTCTGTGTCTGGCAGGACTCTACTTCAGAAGTCAAGGAGAAATTAAGACATTCCCAGTTAAACAAAAGCTGGGACAATTCATTGCTAGTTAACCTGCTCTATAGGAAACATGTAAGAGAATCCCCCAGGTTGAAATAAAAGGACACAAGATTGTAATTAGAAGCCACACAAAGAAATAAAGAACTCTGGTAAAGGTAAGTATAAGTAAATACCAAAGCCCGTATTATTATGTTTTTTAGCTTATAAATTTCGTTTCATGTGTTTTTTAATAGACAAGTGAATAAAATAATTTTTGTAAATATATGTTAATGGGGACAATGTATAAAGATACACTATGTGACAATAACAACATAGACGGGAGAGACAGAGCTGTATAGGAGCAGAGTTTTTATAGATGATTAAAGCTAAGCTGACACAAGTTCCAACTAAAGTTGTCCCTCAGTGTCTGAGAGTTCTGCAGCTGCAGATTTGACTAATTGTGGGCCAAAAATATTTGGGAAAAACAATAAAAATAATAGTACAAACAACAACAAAATGATACAAACTTTAAAACAATACAGCTTAGCATATTTACCTAGCAGTTACATTTTATTAGGTATCATAAGAAACCTAGCGATGACTGCAAATGTAGTCAAATTTGTGGATGCAAATACCACAGTATTTTATAGAAGGTACTTGAGCATCTTTGGATATCTAAGGGGAGCCCTGGAACCAGACTTTCTTGGATACAGAAGGATGACTGTCCCTTGTTAGTTGAAAGCACCTGTTTGTCCTTAAGAACATAACTATTAAAAATTCAGAAAAGGAAATTAGGAGGAAACGAAAATGGCAGGCAATAAAAAATTAATTAAACAAAATGAAGGCAATATTGGAAGAATTAAGGAACAAAAAAAATCTATACTATATGACCGTGACAAGAATAGCTGCTCTTACCACTGCTATTCAATATTTTACTGGAAATTCTAGCCAGAGAACTAGATAAGAAAAAGAATTAAAGTCATTCGAATTGGAAAAGAAGAGGCAAAACCACCTCCAGACTTGGAGGACATGATCCTATAGATAGAAAATCCAAAAAAAAAAATCCACAAAAATAAACTACTTGAATTGTAAAGGGCATCCATAAAAATGTCTATAGTTCATATCACACTTCAATAGTGGGAGGCTGAATGCTTTCTCCTTAAGGGCTGATGACAATGAAAAGATGCTTGGTGCAGGAACAGGCAGCCACACACAGCTTCTTGCCCTTCGCACTGCAACATTTCCTTGCAAAGAGATAAAGAGCCCGCACAGAGTGTTCTGGGCATATCTCTGTTTGGGAATATCTTTTTCCATTCCACATTTGATATAGGCTTCTTTATTCTGCCGAAGCATACACATCATGTGGCACCTTAATAATCCCACTGCTGTATCTGTACCTGGATGGAAGGGAATGGGATCCTTTGCCTGCAGCACAAGAAGGGTGTGTGCAGACCAGCTCTCTTGCATTGGTTGTGGGGCAAGATGCACTGGCCTGTGGGGCCTGACAGGCACTATTGAAGCTGATCTTATTTTCTCTCTTTTCTGTGTAAGTGTTGTTCCTTCCAGTGCCTGTGTGAGTCACATCTTTCTTGTCAACCCCAGCATCTACCAACCACACAGCGGGTTGATATCCTGGGGACTGCTGCTCCTGGAGAAAGGCAACAGGTGTCACCTGCTCAGTATCTGCTCTCACCACTCCCAGTCAACCTAAGGCTCATGTTTTAGCCAGTGAAATCAGGCAAGTAAAAGAAGTAAAAGGCACACAGATTGAAAAGGAAGGACTAAAACTGTCCTTGCAGTCCCAAAGAACATGATTTTTTACATAAAATCCCAGGGAGGGCTTTTTTGGTTGCAATAAGGGGGCCCATTTGTTATCTATGGTGAACTTGTCTCGCTCTTACTCCAAAAATCTTTCTCTTCATCAATAAACTTTGTTTCCCACTTGAAGAAAAAAATAAAGAAAATCCCAAGGAATCTTTAAGAAAAAGCTCCTATAACTTTTAAGTAGTTTAGTAACGTCATAAGATAAAGGATTGGCACTCAAAAATAATCATATATTTATGTGGACATCATGCTAACTTGAAACCAAAAATTGAAAAACAATTCCATCTGTGATAACTCACAGAAGAAACATGTAGGTATAAATCTAACAAAATATGTGCTGAATTTGTTTGCTAAAATTTCCAAAATGCTAATGAAGGAAGTCAAACAAGATTTGAGTAAATAAAGAGGTATACCCTGTATACATGGGTCGGCTAACTCAATATATTGAAGATATCAATCATTCCCAAGTTGAGCTGCAGATTCAATACAATTCCAGTCAGACTATTACCAGGGTTATTGAGATACACACATGCACACACGCACACACACACACACACACACATGTTTATATGGAGGTTGATTTAAATGTTTATATGGAGACAAAGAAACTAGACTAGCCTAACCAATTTTAAAAAGAAGAGGAAATTTGGTAGATTCATATGACTGGATTTTTTTTTTGGCAGGTTTTTGGCCAGGGCCCGGTTTGAACGCACCACCCCCAGCATATGGGGCTGGTGCCCTACTCCTTGAGCCCCAGGCGCCGCCCCATATGACTGGATTTTTTTTTTTTTTTGTAGTTTTTGGCTGAGGCTGGGTTTGAACCTGCCACCTCCGGCATCTGGGGCCTGCGCCCTACCGCTTTGAGCCACAGGCACCGCCCCCCATATGACTGGATTTTAAGACATAAACCTATAGTAACAAGATAGTATGGTAGTAGTGAAGGGACACACATATAGATCAATAGGATAGAATAGAAAGTTTAGAAATAGACCCATTCAAATATGGCTGATTGAGTTATTGCAGCGATACAACAGCGATTCAATGGAAAAAGATAGTATTTTTCAATGAATGATGTTGAAACATGCAAAAAAAGTGAACCATGACCAAAACCTCTCACCTTATACAAAATTTTCCTCAAGATGAATCATACCTCTAAATATAAAATATGAAACTATAAGACTTTTATATGAAAGCATAGGAACAAGAGTTATGACTAGGAATTAAGCCAAAAGTATGATCCATTGAAGAAAATTAGACAAATCGGACTTTACCAAAATTCAAAACTTTTGTTCTATGATGACACTTAAAAGAATGAAAATACACTTGAAGCTTGGGAGACTATATTTGAAAACACTTATTTAACAAATGACATCTATCTCGAACTATAAAGAATGCTCCAAATTGAATGGTAAGAAAATGAAACAACCCAATCTTAAAAATAGGCAAGATATTTGGAAAGCTATTTCGCCAATACACTCATGAAAACATACTCAGCGTCATTAGCCATTAGGGTGTGATGGCAAAGAAACAGCATACAGGAGTTGTTTGGAGGTGATGGAAATCTTCTGGATAAAATGTGATGATTTTACATGAATCTATAGATGTGTTATAACTCAAAGAACTATAAACCTATTAAAAAGGCAATTTTGCTATATCTTAATTTAAAAATAGAAATAGAACGTTAAATATTAAAATTTAATAGGAAATAAACCTCCCGTGTCTGACCATCAAAGTGGCATATGTTTTGTTTCTTTAACCAAAGTCTAGTTGCTCTGTGATGTCTCTTCAGATGGCAGTGTTTTGAATATATTAAAAAATGACAGACTTTGGCAATATCAGTTTTACATAGTTTGGTATCTTGCTGTGTCTGTAATGAAGATTTGGTACTCATAGCAAGCATAGTGAATGGTGAACCTACCTTTTCACCCCCACTGCTAACAAATTTCTGAAAATAATCAATATATATTTTTAAAGGAGAGATTGTGGATTGGGATTAGGTTGGTTTGCAGATGAGATTAGAGTTACATTTATGTAATACTCCGTATTGTGTTCCTTAACTCTTTTTGGTGAAGGACAACTGAAAACTTTTATTCTGTTGCCAAGAGGTGAATAAATCACGCCATTACAGAACAAAGATACTAAAAAAGAAATAATGAAAATGAGATAAAAAAAAGAACAAAGATACTGTTCTGGGTTTTTTTTTGAAAATATTGTTTTGTGTTGTTACTGTGTAGTCATTCAAGAAACTTAAGCAAGTTTATTCTCATTTTCCTAGTGATTTGAGCCTAGATGCCATCCTAACAAAATAATCAGAATTATAGTCAAAGCTTTTAGCACAGATATTTATTACCATGTTATTTGTAATAAAAAAAAAAGCAAAGTCAGATTGCATTTGACATAGAGAGGAAAAGGAATGATTTTAAACTGGCTTCAATAACCCAGAGCAATGTTTAAGTGAAAACACAAAATGAGAAAGCAGAATCTATGATTTTATATACAAAATGGCTTAAGGAAACCCCCCTAGATGTTCATGAGAAACAGGGAAGGCCCATTCTACTCCACACACTGTTGAGGGGCTGGCTCACTGGGATTGACAGACAAGTTCTTGGCCAACAAGGTGCTCACATGCTAGCAGTAGAGCAAGGAATAACTGATTTGAAAAAGCAATGAGTGTTAAGAAGAAAGAATGGGCAATATTAGACAGATGGAGGAGAAGAGACAATGGCAGGATAGTTGTCACTGAGGAGGTGAGAGGTGCAGATCCTGAGCAGGTGGTGTAGGCTGGGAATGCTGGGAAAGGTCCACTCATTGCCATTTTGTCCACAGGAACAGGACCAGGATGCCAGGTTGGTTCTAAGGGGTGGAATAATGAAATTTTCATTTATTCTTTATATATTAGAACCTCTATAGTTGACTACCTCCCTGCATTGACCTAATTGTCATAGACCTACATGCATCACATGTACGTATCAGTACAGAAGGCCTAGTTCCTTATGTTGACCACCTCTGTATGTTGACCAGTTTGTTACAGTCCCCTGGATCGTCAACTTAAAATTTCTTTTCTTTTTTTGGGGGGACGGAGCCTCAAGCTGCCCTCCTGGGTAGAGTGCTGTGGCATCACAGCTCACAGCAACCTCCAACTCTGGGCTCAAGCAAGTCTCCTGCCTCAGCCTCCCAAGTAGCTGGGACCACAGGTGCCTGCCACAAAGCTGGGCTACTTTTTGGTTGCAGCCGTCATTGCTGTTTGGCGGGCCCGGGCTGGATTGGAACCCGCCATGAGCCAACTTACAATTTCTAATGTAAATTTCTGTGTTGTTACAATTTTCAATTAAGAACATGTACAGAACACTTAAGATGGAAAAAAGGGAAATACGAACAATAAAAAATACTACGTTTCGTATCAGAAAAGGAGAGTTGTTAAAAAAGGAGACAGTGAAGTTCAGCTTCACAAACTTTTAGAGCACGTGAACTTGCTACGTGGGTCCACGTAGGCCTGACTTTGAATGTCTTGTGGCCACCTCCCGAAGAGTGGCGCTGCCCTGCCCTCTGGTGGCCATATGGCAAGTGAGCCTTCCAGCATTTTAAATAAAGGAAAAATGTGTCTTATCAGCATTCTAAGAACCTTTTGATTTGTTTGGTGCCTTATTGATACCACATAGAGGTCGGGTGTTTCCTTTTATGGTAAATTCCTTTCCGCATCATCACAGAGCATAGCTCTCCACTCAGTGCTTAATACTGAAGGAACCGCAAAGATTCGGGGAACATTCTCACCCATTTCTTAAACAGAATGTGGGGACCACAGAAACCTTTCCCTGTGCAGTTTCAATCCATCCCCAGGGACAGCCCCATCTTCGCCGTAGCTCATTAGTTACACACGTGGATCCGGGAAGCGCGTGAAGCCTCTGTACTGGTTTGTGTGGGCTACGGTAACAAAGGGCCACAAACCAAGGGGCTTAAGCAACAGAAGCTGACTGTTCACAGCTGAGAGCAGGGGTGGTTCCTTCTGTGGGTCAGGGGAGCTGTGCTCCAGGCCTTGGTCCCTGGTCTGTCAATGGCTGTCTTCTCCCTGTGTCTCCTCATGTCACCTTCCCTCTGTGCTGTCTTTGTGTCTAAATTTCCTCTTTTTATAAACACCACAGCCATCTTGGATTAGGACCTGCCTAATGACCTCATTTTAACCTGACTACCTCAATAAAGTCCCTATCTCCAAATAAGGTCACATTCTGAGGTAGTGTGGGTTAGGAATTACATGGCACAATTTGACTCTTTTTTTTTTTTTTTTTTGAGACAGAGCCTCAAGCTGTCCCCCTGGGTAGAGTGGTGTGGCATTGCAGCTCACAGCAACCTCCAACTCCTGGGCTCAAGTGAGTCTCCTGCCTCAGCCTCCCAAGTAGCTGGGACCACAGGTGCCAGCCACAACGTCCGGCTGTTTTTTGGTTGCAGCCGTCATTGTTGTTTGGCAGGCCCGGGCTGGATTCGAACCCATCACCTTAGGTGTATGTGGCTGGTGCCTTAGCCACTTGAGCCACAGGCGCTGAGCCCACAATTTGACTCTTAAGGCCCCTTTTGATGCAGTGTTTCAATAGAAAACCAGTCAGCCTCAGGGGAGTACATGGAAATCCCCATCCCTTCCTCTCTTCTAATCTTCTTTTTCTCATCCCTCGATGTTTCCAACCTTAAGGTACATTAAAATCCAAGGAGTTTTAAAAACTTCCGTGCCTAAATCTCACTCTTAAATCAATTAAGTAAGAAGAAAATTGGCAGGGAAACCTAACCCAAGAAGAGATCAAGGAAGGCTTGAGGGGATTTATTTGTTGGATTTTGGAAGATAAATGGAAATTATTGAGATATAAACTAAAGAGGGTATGAACAAAAGACATTCATGAGCGAGGACTCAGAAAACGTGTATGGGCTAGCAGGGCTCATGTGTCTTGACCCCAGCGAGGGTATCACACACAGGAGCAGCTGGTGCTGTGAGATAAACTTCCAAGGAAGAGGTGCTCAGAGATGAAGCTGATGAGGCATACAGTGGGTTTTCTGTGTTGGAATTTCAGGAAGGGAGGCTGAGACCTGCCATCATGTCTGAGCTCACTCCTGACCACAGCTTCTTGGCCTCCTAGTGTGGCTGCCCTCTTGACAGCTGAATTGCAACTCTGATTCTATTTTTATAAACAATAACAAGTGTGAGTGGACTGATGCAAAAAAATGGATGCTGTTGTGAGTTCCAAAGCTGCTGTAGATGGCAGCGAGTCAGGCTAGAGTGGAAGAGACAGGCTTGAAAGTGGACTGGATCAGTGGGGTTGGGGAAGGCCTGGACGCAGATAACAGGAGGGCAAATAGGAAATGCACTGTGCGCAGGGGAGCCGGGCGGTGAAGAGCCAGATAATCCTAGGCCCAGCATAGAGGTAAGGTACATGGTTTGGCAGCATGGGGTATACCCTGTGCTGGTAGAAGGGAAAAGGCAAAGGTAAAATCTATGCCAGCCAAAGTCACTGGGGCAGCTTCATCAGGGTCGGATGAGAGAGAGCTAAGATGCTCAGGAGCAGTATGTGCCCATGACCACGGGCAGAGGGGGACGGAGCTTTGCTGCTTCTCTGACCATCATGGCAGGAACACGTGGGCTGCTCCCCACGAGCACAGTCAGGGTCTATTGGGGGTAGGAGGTTTCCATAGCTCAGACTCCTCCTCGAAGGCCTCAGTTTCTCTCAAATACCAACACATCTGGGACTGTAAATCCACCATGCTTAGTTTTGTCCCTTCTGCTATAATTATATTGCAATGCATCATGTGAAAGATCCCTATTAAAATTCGCTCATTTTCTAGATTATCTAAGTAGTTTATTTGGAGGTTAGGGTGCTCAAATAATGTATAATAAATTTTTGCCGCAAATATCTAAGATCTTGCAATTTATTTATTTATTTTTGAGACAGAGTCTCAAGCTGTCACCCTCGGTAGAGTGCTGTGGTGTCACAGCTCACAGCAACCTCAAACTCTTGGGCTTAAGCGATTCTCTTGCCTCAGCCTCCCAAGTAGCTGGGACCACAGGCACTGGCTGAAACACTTGGCTATTTTTTTGTTGTTGTTGTAATTGTCATTGTTATTTTAGCTGGCCAGGGTTCAAACACACCAGCCTTGGTGTATGTGGCTGGCACCCTACCCACTGAGCTATGGGCACCCTCAGACCTTGCAATTTATTATAAATATCTTTGAAGTATGTGAACTATTAATTTAGCCTTATGTTAGGTCTGTACACAAGATTCACAAATACATCTGCTATACAGAATGTGTTTTAAGTATGATTGGTTGTATTCACAGACAGGGGTCTTCAAAAACATAGAAATTATCTCATTATATAGACTTAGACAACATAATGGCAATTAATTAAATGACATTCTGCATTTTTCTTTTTTATTGCTAAATTTTCCTTAAGGAAAAAACTTTCAGAAGGTAAATAAGAAAAATATCCTGGCCCAGGAGATTAAAACGCATTCAGCGAAATGAAAACATTGATGTAAATGACATAGAAATGGTCCTGCCTGTCTTTTCTGTGGACCATTATTAGAGATCTGACTGGCAGCTGTTTTCAAAATTCACTGTTTCTGGAAGGCTTGGCAAGCCTTACTGTCTCTACCTCAAAACTTGGACAACTGCCTGCTTTTGTAAATACCAATATAGCAATATATGCTATAAAGTGTTTGGGAAAAATCTCTATCACATACAAGATGTAGTAAGTAACTTCTTATAGTGCTTGATTTCAAATATTTATATACCAAGTATTGACACCTGTTCTGAGAAATATTTTATGAGATTCACAAAGTATCCCAGTGTGTAAATACCATAAACTAAGTTCCTGTGCTGGCTGTCTTTCATTTGCCCCCTGAGATGCGCTTCCATGATTTCCATCTAGCCCTTGACTCAGTTGTGGAAGGGGAGGGCTGACCTGTATGGCCTACTTCAAGGGTTTCCTTTGCTATCTGCCTTAAGGTTAGATTCAGCCAACAGGGATGGGGGTTATCAGCAAAATGTCCATTACTGGGAGGAGAATGGAGGCAGATTTGTATTCTCCCAACAGTTGTGCTCAGAGCCTGTACCAAAGGCCACGTTCCTGCCCAGGGACCTCTTCCGTGTAGCTGCACCCCTCCATGACTTTTAGTCTTTGTGCTAAGAGATAATAACCGTTCCCTAAGGTCACAAACCCCAGGGAACTGCACCATCACTTGTTACCTTCCACACACTGCCCAGGCATTTCACGTAGTTCTTTTTATTAGATTCTCCTCCAGTGACTTGATTTGAATTTTCCATCTGTTTCTTGCCAGGACCTTGAATGATAGATACAGTGTGTTTACTCTTTCATTTGTATGCATTAAACATATGGCAAAAGGGGCTAAATTAAAATCTTTGGGTATAAAAATCTGGAGAAATTCTGTACACAAAGCTGCTATATTAATACATCTTTTTTTTTCTTCTTTAAATAGAAAGTCGTACTCTAGTTTTCAGTCAGCTCTGAGTCTCTTTTGAGATAAGTTCACCCGCAGTCTGTCAGGGTTGAAGGAATTGTTCATACATTGTTATTGCCTTTCCCCTAGAATATGTGAACTGGGAAGAACACAGATTTTCCTACTGTTATTGGAAAATTGTTAAGTAAATTTCATCACGTGTGTCTTTGCCCCTTCCCCATAGCAGGCAGCTGGCCTTCTCGTCTTATCTTCTTAGTCTCTAAACCCGTTTTGTCACATTGTTACCAGAATTTTTTCTTCAGTAGGTCCTTGGTCTGCGAGATTCAAAGAATGTATCCATGGACCACACATCAGTGGTAAGACAGGATTTATTTTACAGAAAAGAATACAAAAAAAGCACCAGAGCTTCGGGCAGAGGGAAAAACCCAAGTCAGAAAAAAAAGCTCTTCTCTGCTTGGGCCCTTGATCTAACCTAATAAATGAATAGATCAGCCCCCTTCATTGGGGCAAGGTTAATGAATATGTCGAAAAATAAATGGATACAGTCACTTCCACTCGGGGGAAAATGACAGTGCCTTTTTTTCATGAAATTTTCCAGGCCTAGGAAACTTACATGAAATTGACCAGGTCTAGGAAATGGGGGAACTCTGCACTGGGCCACTCCCAGCCCCAGATGCTGTGTGTGTTCCCCAGAGGGCAGCCTCACACCTGCAGCACTGCACCCGGAAACAAGGGGAAAGTAGAGGTGGCTGGGGTAGCAGCGCGGGCTGTGCTGAGGTCTCCCTCAACTAACTAGAGACGCACGGTCTTCAGTCTCGCTTGCCCTTCTCTGTAGCTATGGATCTTCATCCCTCAACTTCCTGCATCCTGCTGCTGCACCAAGACCCCTGGGGCAGCGATGCAGAAGGGTAGGCACATCCTCGCAGGCCACCTGGCATGGCATGAGCTGCCGGGGTGCCACCTGCCCTGTATCAACATTAAAATGCTAGACTCTAGCAACTAGAGACATAAAAGTTTAATCGTTCATAGTAAAAAAAAAAAAAAAAAATTATGTGTATGCGATAGACTAAATTGTGTTTCCGCAAAATTCATATGTTGAAGCCTTAACCGCCAATGCAATTGAATTTGGAGATAGTTTTTAGGAAGTAATAAGGTTAATGAGGTCTTAAAGGTAGATCCCTAATCTTACAGGATTGATGGCCTTATAAGAGGAAGATCTCTCTCTGCACCTCTTCCCACCATCACCATCACATGAAGACACAATGAGAAGGCAGCTGTCAGCAAGTCAGACATCCCTCACCAGGAGCTGAATCAGCTGACACCTGGATCCAGGGCTTATCCATGGGCTCCTGTTATAGCAGCCTGAGCTGGTTAAGAGAATTTGTGCTTCATTTAAGAGTGTTAAAAATACGGGAAAAAAATCCTATAACAGAATTAGTGTATGTAACATCGTTAACCTGCTTGGCATATTTGTAGGGTGACCAGATTTTAACATTTGTAAAGCAGAACAACATGGCAGGGGGCGTGGCCGGGGCGGGGCGGGGGCGAGACCTGACAACAATGCAAATTTTGATAAGCAGTTCTGATAATCAATTCTCAACAGTTATTTGTTATTATTACAGTTTAACATTATAACATTAACAAAAATAATATAAAACTTATATCCTGGCAAAATAGCCACATGGCAGCCAAAAACCGTATATTCCCTTCCTGTTCTCCCGTCCGTGCATTCTTTCCAAAAATCGGGACTTTTTAAAAATGCCACAGGACAAATTGTTAAAAAGTGGGACTGTCCTACCAAAAGCGGGACGTCTGGTCACCCTACATATTTGCTTCTACTGCAACCCTTTCATTTAAAAGACTAGGGATGGACTCTTAGGATATGCCCCCAGGCGTCCTCAAACTGCGGCCCGCCGGGTGTTTTTGCCGCCGCTGCCTGTCCTGCTTAGCAGCCCACTCGTCCCCGGGGTCCGCAGTCCGGCCCTCCAAAGGTCTGAGGGACAGTGAACTGGCCCACTGTTTAAAAAGTTTGAGGACCCCTGCTAGGCTTTGAGTTTAGTAAACCCTACCCCTAGTGACTCTGATGTGCAGCATTTTCAGAACTACTGTTTTAGCTCCCTATTTTAATCCCCCGGGCTCTCGGCTCAGGAGTGAGCAGTGTCCGGACTCAGTAGGTGACTTAAGCCCAACAAGTACCAACGGAAGTGGGAGGGGCACCGCTCCGCCCCGCCTCTACCCGGGGGTGGGCCCGTCCTCGGCCACGCCTATCTGTGAATGGACGGTTCCTAATCACGTACCGTCCGGGAACCAGCGCAGCGGTTGTGCGCCTGCGCTTAGGCGGTAGTGCGCCTGCGTGGGGGTGGGATCCCGCGGGCCGTTTGAATTTTGTCGTGGGAATCTAGTCTCGCGCTCCCCGGCTTCCGCCCGAGACTGGGGTGTTGGTGGCTCGCGACCCGCCTGCGAGTAGGCTGTTTACTCCGGACCGGCTTGAGGTTGGCGTCTGGGTGTTGGGGATCCCGCCTCAGAAACAGCCTGAGGCCTTGCGTGGGGAGCTGGGACCCGCGGGGCGCGCCGGGGAGCCGGACTTGACTTTCCGCGTCTCAGCTTAGCAGGAGCGGATGCTTTCGACCGCCCCTTCTCCCTCACCTTCGGGGAAAGGCGACCGAGTTTTTTCCCCCTTTCTCTGCCTTCTTACCGACCTCAGCCAGCACAGGGAAAGTGATTGGTTACCCGGTCCTGTCCTTTGAGACTATGGTGTGTTTCTTTAAAATGCGTGCGTACTTTGCGTTTTAAAGAAAACCCCAATGTCGTCTTTGTGTATAAAGAGTGCGTTTGTCCTCCTGAATCCTTAATAACCCTCTATGTCGGGGTGGGGAACTTGTGGCCTTCTGGACCCTTGAGTGGGGCTTTTTGACTGAATCCAAATTTTACACAACAAATTCGGGATCCATCGACTGCCGAAAGCTCCGAGATGAGTCAGTACTGCACTTTGGTTAGAAGCTGAACTTTGTAGAATTGAAAGAAATTGCTCTTGAGTTTTTTGTACATTCCCTTCAAGGAGATGTGATATACTCAATATTTACTATTCTTTACTATTCTGTTATACTTATCCCATATATTCTTGGATTTTGAAATTGAACAGAAATGTGTCTGGCTTTTTTAGTAAAAGACAAAAAAAAAAACAAACAACCAAATGTGTTTATATTTTCTTCTCCAGAGGCTTACAAGGATGGCCTCCTCAGATCTGGAACAATTATGCTCTCATGTTAATGAAAAGATTGGCAATATTAAAAAAACCCTGTCATTAAGAAGCTGTGGTAAGTAAAACAGATTCCATTGACTTTGTTTACACAAAATGCATTTTGATTATTGTTCCATTTTGAAGGATACCTTATGCCTGGTTAAGTGAAAGTATCTTAGAAAGGTGATTTTAGGCTCAGCACCTGTAGCTCAATGGTTAGGGCGCTGGCCACATGCACTGGTTCAAACCCAGCCCCGGCCTGCTAAACAACAATGACAACTGCAAACAAACAAAAGTAGCTGAGAATTGTGGCTAGCACCTGTAGTCCCAGCTACTTGGGAGGCTGAGGCAAGTGAATCGCTTAGGCCCAAGGATTTGAGGCTGCTGTGAGTGGTGATGCCATGGCGTTCTACCAAGGGTGACAGAGTGAGACTGTCAAAAAAAAAAAAAAAAGGTAATTTCAGGTTTTGAATAGTGATTTTTAAAACATGTCAGTGTTTTGAATGTTATAGAGGATACTACAAATATAAGATACATTGAATGATGAACTGGATATTCATTAGATTTATTAACTTTAATTTTTGTGAGGCACTTAAGTCAATAATAAGATTTGAAGGTTATGTGACATTCATGGTTATAGAGTTGAATGAAGATATAGTTAAGTGTTGATTAGCAAGCAGGGAGGAGAAATGCATCGTTAGGCAATTTTGTTGTGCGAACATCAATGGAGTGTACTTAGATACGTCTTTGGGGCCACATGTGGCCTTCTGGATCCTTGATCGCTGCCTTTTGACTGAATCCAAGCTTCACAGATTTGTTTGAGGGCCCATACTTGGGGATCTGAAGTACCACATGAGGCCACAGGTTCCCTAGGCTACAAACCTATAAGACATGTTACTGTTCTGAATACTATAGGCAGTTATAAAACAATATGTATATGAACATATCTAAACTTAGAAAATGTACAGTAAAATAATTCAATATAAAAATTATATACCTGTATAGGGCACTTCCATGAATGGAGTGGGAAGTTGTTCTGGGTGAGTTGGTGTAAGTGGGAAGTAAATGTGAAATAGTATTACTGTACACTACTGTAGACTTAGGCTACACTAAATTTATTTTCTTTCCTTTTTCAGTAATAAATTTGCCTAGTGTACCATAACTTTTTTATAAACTTTTAAATTTTGTTTAACTTTTAACTCTTTGTAAGAATACTTAGCTTAAAATACATACACATTGTACTGCTGTACATAAATTCCTTTTATTCTATAAGAATTTTTTTTTTTTTTTTTTACTTTTTAAATTTGTTTGTTAAATACTAAGACATAAAAGCTTTTAGCTTACACCCACACAGGGTCAGGATCATCAGTATTGCTGTCTCCAACCTCCATATTTTGTCCCACTGGTCTTCAGGGCAGTACCATAGGTGGAGCTGTTATCTCCTATGATAACAATACCTTCTTCTGGGATACCGCCTGAAGGACCTGGCTGAGGCTATTTTACTTTTTTTTTTTTTAAGAAGTTAACTTTTTTTGGCTCGGCTAAGGCGCCAGCCACGTACACCCAAGGTGGCGGGTTCGAATCCCCAGCCCGAGCCCGCCAAACAACAATGATGGCTGCAACCAAAAAATGGCCAGGCGTTGTGGTGGGCACCTGTGGTCCCGGCTACTTGGGAGGCAGAGGCAGGAGACTCGCTTGAGCCCAGGAGTTGGAGGTTGTTATGAGCTGTGATACCATGGCACTCTACCCAGGGGGTTAGCTTGAGGCGCCGTCTAAAAAAAAAAAAAAAAAAAAAAAAGAAGTTAACTTTTTTATAAGTAAAAGTCCCCTCTAAAATTACAATAAAATTATAGCATAGTAAATACTTAAACCAGTAACATAGTCTTTTATTTTCATTATCAGGTATTATGTACTATATATAATTATGGGTTATGGTTTTATACAACTAGAAGTGCAGTAAGTAGGTTTACACCAGCATCACCACAAACACATGAGTAAGGCAACACGCTACAAAATTATAACTGCTGTGACATCACTGCGTGATAGGAATTTTTCAGCCCAATTTTATTCTTACAGACCTACTTTTGTACATGTGGTCTGTGGTTGACCAAAACATCATTATGTAGTGCATGATTATATTTAAAGACGAGGAAGAAAAGCTGAAGTGGAAAAAAATCCATGGAGGTAGAAGTAGTGTATAACTCACCTTGCACCCCGTTTTAGAGGAAGCATATCACTGGGAAACAACTAATCAAAAAGGAAATTAATTATTTAAGCATCCACAAAGTTGGAGGTTGTAACTACCGTCAAAAATATTTTTTTTTTTTTGGAGACGGAGCCTCAAGCTATCCCCCTGGGTAGAGTGCCATGGCATCACAGCTCATAGCAACCTCCAACTCCTGGGCTCAAG
>CAUYQV010021352.1:0-15445 GCA_963574575.1 Galagoides demidoff
CCGCCTCCCAAGTAGCTGGGACCACAGGCACCCGCCACAACGCCCGGCCATTTTTTGGTTGCAGCCATCATTGTTGTTTGGCAGGCCCAGGCTGGGGATTCGAACCCGCCACCTTAGGTGTACGTGGCTGGCGCCTTAGCCCATTGAGCCACAGGCGCCGAGCCGGGACTTTTGCTCTTGATCATCAATACCTGTTCTCGCTGGCATACATTAAGATATCATGATCCTAAACAGCATCAAGGCCTGCCCAGGCATAGAGTTTCCCCTCAATCTCTCTCCTTCCCTCTACTCTTTTAAGTCTCTCTGGACCCACAGGGTAGTTGGCTGTGCTCCCTAAGGCCCTTCCCCTCCTTCTTGCCACTCAAAGTCATTCCTTAATTCTGCAAACTAGGATGGGACCTGACATGAGCAGAAATTTTAAAAAGTGTTTCAGGAAAAAAAGAAAATGTGTCTCGAACCCCTACCTGGGCACACCCCAGTGTGGTCCACTCTTGACCCTGTGCCTGCATCAGGGTATGGGGAGATGTTTGCCTTCTTTGGCAACAGGCATAAACTCCTTTGTTCTTGGATTCACCAGCCTATTTTTTGAGACAGAGTCTCACTTTGTCACCCTTTGTAGAGTGCTGTAGTGTCACAGCTCACAGCAACCTCCAGCTCCTGGGCTTAGGCAATTCTCTTGCCTCAGCCTCCGGAGTAGCTGGGACTATAGGCACCCTCCACAACATCCAGCTATTTGTTGTTGTTGTTGTTGTTGTTGTTTGGCCAGACCGGGTTTGAACCTGCCACCCTTGGTATATGGGGTCAGCGCCCTACTCACTGAGCCACAGGCGCTGCCCTTCTCTCCTCTTTCTTTACTTCCTCCTCAATTTGGACAAACTTCATCCATTTGAAATCAATTGGGTGAAGGGAGAGATGTGTGGAAAGCTGGCTTTAGGCTTTCTAGTATTAATCCAGCAAAAATCTGCTGATGACCCTTCCACATACTTGACACTGTTCCAGGCCTGAGGGTAGTGGACAAAACAGAAAATCCCCTGCCTTTCTTTCTAATGCAGCACTGTCCAGTAGAACTTGCAGTGGTGATGAGATGTTCTGTAATGTCTCCACCATCTATTATGGTGGCCACCAGCCATGCATGGCTACTGAGTACTTTACATGACCAGTATAATTGGTCAGACTAAGACATCGAATTTTTAATTTTATTTCATTTTAATACATTTGAACTTCAGTTTGAATAGCCACATATGGCTAGTATATTCTGACGCTTCTCTAGCCCTTTTACTTTGAAATCTAAAACACTAGGGTTTTGTTACTCAGAAAGCCTTTTCTCTGCTTTTCCTCTGAAACAATCTCAAACTCTTGGGCTCAAGTGATCCTCTTGCCTCAAGCCTCTTAAGTAGAGACTACAGGCACCTGTTATGACGCCAAGCTATTTTTAGAGACCGAGTCTCACTCTTTCTCAGGCTGTTCTCGAACTCCTGAGGCTCAAGAAATCCACCTACCTCAGCCTCCCAGAGTGTTGGGATTACAAGTGTAAGCCATTGCACCTGGCCCCCCAAAATCCGCATTATGGCCTTCAAAAACAAAATGTAGGAATCCAATCAAGGAGCATTGCATTTCATTGATAAATATGTTTAGGCTTCCATGGCACCTGCAGCTCAGTTGTCAGGGCGCCAGCCACATACACCTAGGATGGTGGGTTTGAACTCGGCCCGGGCCTGCAACAATGACAACTGCAACCAAAAAATAGCCAGGTGTTGTGGCAGACGTGTGTAGTCCCAGCTACTTGGGAGGCTGAGGCAAGAGAATTGCATAAGCATAGGAGTTTGAGGTTTCTGTGAGCTGTGATGGCACAGCACTCTACCCAGGGCGATAGCTTGAGACTGTCTCAAAAAAAAAAGTAAATATGTTTAGGCTTGACACCCATAGCACAGTGGTTATGATGCCAGCCACGTACACCAAGGCTAACAAAAAAAAAAAAAAATATATATATATATATATGTATATATATACACATAACTATGTTTAGATTAAACCCAATGGGCTTCTCCTAGGAAGAGCTTGGAGAGAAAAAGATATGGAAGATAGAATATTGGCTCCTGAGAAGTCAAGAAGAGAAAGGAGAGTAGAGAAGATTCATACAGGACTCAGGCTCCTGAGACATCCTGAAGGCTCCCTTCTTTTTTTTTTTTTTGAGATAAAGAGTCTTACTATGTCGTCCTTAGTAGTGTGCCATAGCATCACAGCTAACAGCAGCCTCAAACTCTTGGGCTTAAGCGATTCTCTTGCCTCAGCCTCCCAAGTAGCTGGGACTACAGGTGCCTGCCACAATGCCCAACTATTTTTGGTTGTAGTTGTCGTTGTTGTTTGGCAGGCCTGGGCTGAGTTCGAACCTGCCAGCCCAGGTATATGTGGCCAGGGCCCTAGCTGCTGAGCTATAGGCACTAAGCCCTGAGGGGTCCCTTCTGTTTCCTTGAAAATCTCAGACAGACCTGGCCACCCCAAGGTGATGGTGGATTGCTTTCTGTTTTTTGCCAAATTTCTCCCTGATAGATAAGGATTCCGAAGTGGATTCTGGAATCTGTATCTGCTGTGTCTGAATGCCTGTTGTCCACTCCAAATTTCTTGTTGAAATTTGATCCCTGGCTCGGCGCCTGTGGCTCAAGCGGCTAAGGCGCCAGCCACATACACCTAAGGTGGCAGGTTCGAATCCCCAACCCGGCCCGTCAAACAACAATGACAGCTGCAACCAAAAAATGGCCGGGCATTGTGGCAGGTGCCTATAGTCCCAGCTACTTAGGAGGCGGAGACAGGAGACTCGCTTGAGCCCAGGAGTTGGAGGTTGCTGTGAGCTGTGATGCCATAGCACTCTACCCAGGGGGATAGCTTGAGGCTCCGTCTCAAAAAAAAAAAAAGAAAAGAAAAGAAAAGAAATTTGATCCCTAATGTTAGAAGTGGGGCCTGAAGGGAGGTGTTTGGGTCTGGAAGCAGATTCTGCAGGAATGGACTATTCTCTGAGGGCAGAGTGAGAGAATGGGCTTTATATTTCTTTCCCTCTGACATCTTCCAGAGGAGCCCTTCTTAAACCCCTGGACCTGGGACCCTGCCCTCCTGTTGCTATGACAACCACTTTTGTGAGGACATGGGGACTAGAAATTATGTGCGGGGAGAGAGGGAGGAGTATGCCAGCTGCTCCCATTAGTGATTATACAGCTTTATGATAATGAAGAGGAAGGAGAATGGGTCTTTAACAAGTGTCAAAGTAAAAGGGACACAGCCAGGGGCAAGGGCAGGGTGATTCCTGAAGTTCTGCTTGGCTGGGACTCTTAACTGTCCACTCATAAATTGACCTCCCCTTCTTCTCTTCCTTAGGAGAACAAGGAAGGCTGGAGGACTTTAGAAGAAAACCCGTCCTTTAACACTACCGATGTCTCCTTAACGTCCACCATCTCCAGCTTCACTACCGACTTAGGCTACCAAGGGAGCCAGGAGCTGACCAGTGTAAGTGTCCTACCCCACATCCTCCCTCCTCTAGGCCTTGAACCTCTTGCTCTACCACCATTTGGGTATTTTAGCTCACTAAGACCTCCTGTGGCAACATTACTTGTCTCCTTTACATCCTTCCAATTTGTAACTTTATCAAACATGGCTCAAATTTACTCCTTCCTGAAAAAAATACCAACACTAATAGTAATTACAGTTTACTGTGTGCTATTTTATAAGCATTTATAAAAAGATAATTTATATATAATCCTAGCACTCTGGGACACTGAGGAGGGTGGATTGCCTGAGCTCACATGTTTGAGACCAGCCTGAACCAGACTGAGACCCCCGTCTCTAAAAATAGCCAGGCATTGCAGCAGGTGCCTATAGTCCCAGAGACTAGGGAGGCTGAGGCAAGAGAATCACTTGAGCCCAAGAGTTTGAGGTTGCTCTGAGCTATGATACCTTGCACTCTATTGAGGGCAACAAAGTGAGACTCTGTCTCAAAAAAAAAAAAAAGATAATTTATATTTCATTTAAACCTCTTAACAACCCTATAAGACACATACTATTATTATCCCCATTTTTCTTATGAAGATTTTGAGGCACAAACAGGTTAAATAACTCCTGCAAAATCACACAAGTAGAAAGCAGAGGTGGTAGAGTTTGAGCTTAGTTTTCTCTGACTCAAGAGTTCACACACAGAACTGCCTCCCGGTTAGCTACTTGATTTCTATCAACCTTACATTATATCCTTTTAATATTTGCATTAAACACACTAGATATGTGAATTTCTTGTCTATTTCAGAGAGGTTTTAGTTTTTATTTATTTATTTATTTTTGAGACAGAGTCTCACTATGTCACATAAGTAGAGTGCTGTGGTGTCACAGCTCACAGCAACCTCAAACTCTTGGGCTTAAGTGATTCTCTTGCCTCAACCTCCCAAGTAGCTGGGACTACAGGTGCCTGCCATAACGCCCAGCTATTTTTTGGTTGCAGTCGTTATTTTTGTTTGGTAGGTCTGGTTCGAACCCACCAGCCCCAGTGTATGTGGCTGGAACTCTAGCTGATGAGCTATAGGCACCAAGCCTTTTTCTTCTCTCTCTCTCTCTTTTTTTTAAATTGAGATAGAGTCTCACTCTGTTGCCCTGGGTAGAATACTGTGGTGCCATAGCTCACAGCAACCTCAGACTACTGGGTTCCAGTGATCTTCCTGCCTCAGCCTCCCAAGTAGCTAGGACTACAAGTGCCTGGCACAACATCTGGCTACTTTTTCTATTTTTATTTTTTTCAACTTATTTTTATCTTTGGAAACAGAGTCTCATTCAGTTGCCCTGGAGTTCAGTGCCCTGGCATTATAGCTCTCAATAACCTCAAATTCTTGGGCTCAAACAATCCTCTTGCCTTAGCCTCCCAAGTAGCTGGGACAATAGATGTCCACCACAATGCCTGGCTAGAGTTTTTTTTTTTTTTTTTTTTTTTAGAGATGGGGTCTCATTCTTGCTCAGGCTGGTCTAGAACTCTTGAGCTCAAACTATCTGCCCACTTCAGCCTTCCAAATTTTTCTGTTTTAGTAGAGACAGGTCTGGTTTTCGCTCAGGCTGGTCTAGAACTCCTGAGCTCTAGTGATCTACCCACCTCAGCCTCCCAGAGTGCTGGGATTACAGATGTGAGCCACCATGCCTGGCCTAGAGATGGTTTAAACACTAGCTAGCTATGTTTTTTGTTATTGAGCTTTAATTGATATACATAAACTGTACATATTTCAAACATACAATTTGATCATCTTTGACATGTATATACTCATGAAACCCTCAGCATAATGAAGATAATAAACATACCCATACCCTTTAAATATGAACAAGCAGGATTTCTAAAACGGATAAATTTGAGAGTCATTATTTGCCTCCAAAATGAGTCTTTATTTATCCAACGTAAAAGGAATGAGCTTTATTCTAATGTATTCAGAATATGCCTGTGAAAGACCAGGCACAGTGGCTCTCACCTGTAATCCTAGCACTCAGGGAGACCAAGGTAAGATGGATTGCTTGAGGTCAGGAGTTCTAGACCAGCCTGGGCAAGAGCAGGACCACATCTCTACTAAACATAGAATAATTAGCTGGGCACTGTGGTGAGTGCCTGTGGTCCCAGCTACTTGGGAGGTTGAAGCAAGAGGATTACTTGAGCCCAAGAATTTTTTTTTTTTTGAGACAGAGCCTCAAGCTATCCCCCTGGGTAGAGCACTGTGGCATCACAGCTCACAGCAACCACCAACTCCTGGGCTCAAGCAAGTCTCTTGCCTCATCCTCCCAAGTAGCTGGGACTACAGGTGCCCACCACAACGCTGGCTGTTGTTTGGTTGCAGCCGTCATCGTGGTTTGGTGGGCCGGGCTGGATACGAATCCGCCACCTTAGGTGTATGTGGCTGGTGCCTTAGCCACTTGAGCCACAGGCGCTAAGCCTGGAGCCCAAGAGTTTGAGGTTGCTATAAGCTATGATGCCACAGCACTCTACCTAGGGCGACAAAGTGAGACTTTGTCTCAAAAAAAAAAAAAAAAAAAAAAAAGGATATGCCCGTGATCCTTTGTAGATACTGGTTTGTTACTTCTCTCTATAATAGTAAGTGAAAATCTCTTCTGAGCCAGGTCAGTCTTTTGTATGTGTGCTTCCTGCTCTGTCCTCATAGGTGGGTGCTGTGTTTATGCTTGCCCTCTGACCTCAGTCCTTCTCTGCCTCACTCCCCCCCCCACTTCAGAGGTGAGTCCCATCTGTAATGGGATGTGTCAGTGGAGAGCACACCTTATTCCTTGCTCTCGGATTCCCCAAGGAAGAAGATCCCAGCCATGTGCAGTCCAGGAGGAAGAAGCAGAACAAGATTTCCATTCTTCAGATGAGGAGAAATCAGTTGAAAGAAGAAGAGGATGAGGAGGATGAGCCAGAAAGGCCCCCTACCTCTTTGCAACCACCTAAGACAAAACAGTGGCAGCTCCCATACTCAAGGATCCCCCGACTATGGCATAGCAAGCAGCAGTCCAGTGACTTGGAGAGCAACTTGAGCACATCTACTGGGGATAAGTCCAAGTTGTACTGGGGGAGGTTGACCATGTTTTCTCAGTACTTCTGTAGATGCTGCAGGATGCAGAAGCCAGTGGGGGAGAACAAGCCATCAGGCTCTGGAGGAAGCATGAGTCAGAGCAAGATAGTCTCAGCCAGGAGCTCCAATAACAGAGATGGTACAGAGTTCCAAGGGTCTCCAAGGCAAGGTCTGGACAGAAGCCAGAAGCCAGGATAACAGCTTGTAATGGTTCAGCTTATAAATAAAGCAAATTTTGGCCTTTCCTTACACGCCACAAAGGGGGCCTGTTTGCTGTCTATGGTGAACATTATCTCGCTCTGTAACAGTATTTTGGTCTGCTCTGTGAACCTTTCTTTTGCTTCCACAATAAAGTTTGTTTCGCACTTAAAAGAAAAAAAAAGCAATTTTTTTTTGTGAATGGCATGTACTGCATATGACCCTGATAATTCCAAGTTTCTGTCTTTCTTGATTTTCTTTTTCTAGATGTATTCATTTCCCTCTTGCCTGCTCTTACCTCTCTGAACCTCTCCTGCTTTCTGACTCTACATGAAGCTCTATCTCCAGGACATAGGCCAGTGTGTGAAGGAGACCTTGAGAGGGTGAGAATTTTTCAACCCATGAGACATGGAACCCCCAAAAGTGAAAAACAACCTTAAGTGCAAGAATCTTGAGATAACCAATGGGAGACACTTCGAGGCATAATTTAGTAGGTTTTCCATTTGAGTTGCTTCATTTTCTTCCTAGTAGCTCTTAATAATAAAGCAAAACCTTTTAGTTTCTAGTTATGGCAAACAGTGAGAAAAGAAGAAAAACTATTTGACCAGAGTGAATTTATTTATTTATTAATTTTTTTTTGCTTTTTTTTTTGGCTGGGGCTGGGTTTAAACCCACCACTTCCAGCATATGGGGCTGGCGCCTTACTCCTTGAGCCACAGGCACTGCCCTATTTATCATTTATTATTACTATTTTTTTTTAAATTTTATTGAATGGTAACTATGTACATTAATGCACTTCTGGGGTATTATTACTATTTTTTGAGACAGCCTTAAGCTGTCTGTCACCCTGGGTAGAGTGTTGTATCACAGCTCACAGTAACCTCAAACTCTAGGGCTTAATATCATAACGCCTGGCTATTTTTTGTTGTTGCAGTTGTCATTGTTTTAGCTGGCCCAGGCCAGGTTCAAACTCGCCAGCCTCAGTGTGTGTGGCCAACCCACTACCCACTGAGCTACGGGGGCCGCCTGACCAGAGCAAACTTAAAAGCCACAATTTAAGATTGTGGCTGTCCAACAACAAAGTTTAAGGACAGGGTCCCCAATTTATATTATGTTATCTCATTTCATTCCTCATCCTTCATAAAGGTGAAAAGAGCCCCCCACAGCCTCCTCAACTAATAATTCAGGAGGAATCTTGGGACATAGGACCTATAATTTGTCTTGGCTTAGGTTTCCTAGAGGCCAACCCTGAGATGGAGGTGCTTATGCAAGTAATTTATTGGGAGAATGTTCCCAGAAAGGGAGTGAGGAAGGTATGTCAGGGCAGGGAAAGAAGGTAAGGAGGGATGTGGCCACAGTTAGAGCCTGCTTTGGCCTGATCCTAGGGCCTACTTTTGAGGTCTTTTGTAAGACCCTATCAGTTAATTGCCTGCAAGTGACCCTAGGATAGGGAATACCCGTAACTTTCCCAGCAAGGCAGCTTCTTCGTTGGCTGAGGCAATTCTACAATGAAGAGGCCCTCTGTGAGCTGTGAGCAGCTGATGGATCTCACAGCAGTGAGAGTGAGGTATGTGGCTTTGGCGCAGGGCGTCTGGGCAGGCACCAGAACTGGGACTAGTGGAATTTGCTGATATTACCGGTCTTTCCCAATATATTTAATGTTTGTAAATGTCCTATGGGTACTTGTAGAGTGCATAACATCACATGTTTAGTTGTGGGGGGAATATCCGTGCTGTTATCCATAATGGCTGTACTAATTCAGATTTCCATCATTAGTATATAAGAATTCTGTTTTCTCTACATTCTTATCAACATTTGTTAGTTTTTATCTTTTTGATGGCAGCCATTCTAATGAGAGTGAGATGATATTCTCATTCTGTGTGTGTGTGTGTTTTCCTTTTTTTTTTTTTTAGAGACAGAGTTTCACTTTATTGTCCTCGGTAGAGTGCTCTGGTGTCACAGCTCATAGCAACCTTCAACTCCTGGGCTTAGGCAATTCTCTTGCCTCAGCCTCCCAGGTAGCTGGGACTACAGGCACCCACCACAATGCCCAGCTATTTTTTGTTGCAGTTTGGCCAGGGCAGGGTTTGAACCCGCCGCCCTTGGTATTTGGGGCTGGAGCCCTATCCACTGAGCCACATTGGCACCGCCTCATTGTGGTTTTGATTCACATTTCCCTGATGATTAGTGATGTTCAGCATTTTTTTTTTTAAGACAGAGTTTCACTTTGTTGCCCTGGATACAGGCCATGGCATCACAGCTCACAGCAACCTCAGACCCTTGGGCTCAAGTGATCCTCTTGCCTTAGCTTCCCACAATGCCTGGCTATTTTTGTTTGTTTTGTTTTCTTGAGATAGAGTTTCACCTTGTTCCGTTGGTAGAGTGCTGTGGTGTCATAGCTCACAGCAACCTCAAACTCTTAGGCTCGGCTGGGCGCCTGTGGCTCAATCGGCTAAAGCGCCAGCCACATACACCTAAGGTGGCAGGTTTGAATCCCCAGCCCGGGCCCGCCAAACAACAATGAGGGCTGCAACCAAAAAATGGCCAGGCGTTGTGGCGGGCGCCTGTGGTCCCAGCTACTTGGGAGGCAGAGGCAGGAGACTCGCTTGAGCCCAGGAGTTGGAGGTTGCTATGAGCTGTGATGGCATGGTACTCTACCCAGGGGGACAGCTTGAGGCTCTGTCTCAAAAAAAAAAAAAGAAAAATCTGATAGCAGAAATATACATGCTATCAACACATAGCCTGTCATTTTAAATGCCTAATTTAATCCTTTGGACCGCCTCTTGCAGTTCAATGAAATGTGTATTTCCCTCATTTTATGTGCTATTTAACAAATTAGCAGAACTTTATTCACACTTTATTCAGAACTTTATTCAACTTCAAAGTCATGACTTTGAAGGCCCAGCTGACTTAGATCCAGACTGTACCAACAGAATATGATGCCAGGGAAGCCTGTACCCAACTTGAGAAACTGGACAAGCTCCCAGAGAAGGTCAGGAGTCAGGCCTCACCCCTTCACTGCTCAGGATGTGGACCAGGAGCCCATTGCCGCAACCCAAGTCAACAAAAGACTGCTTGGCAGTTACTCCCCTCTCAGCTCTTTCTTCTTCCCATAGAATCTTAGCAAAGAGAAAAAGAACAAAACAAAGCCAGTTGGTAATTCACTCTTTTTGCAAGTAATTCAGACACGAATTCCACCTGGGGCTATAAACAGATGAGGATGGAAAAGTCCCAAGGAGGCAAAGGGGACAACCACTGAGTCCACCCTGAGGTGGCTGGAGTCAGCCCCATACTCTGGCCGGATGCAGTAAAGCTTTCTTTGTCCATCAAGAGTCCACAAGTGATCACCTCAGGGTAAGAGCTGTATAGATTATTGTTAGTTTCTTTATGCTTTCTCTGAATCCTTTAAGTTTTATGTTTTGATAATCAAAAACAGATGCTATTTCTAAACAGTCAAAGGGAAATATAAGTTCAAAGGAAACTGAAAAGTATCTAGTCTATTTAGATAACTTCTTTATTTATATAAGAAAATCAAGACTAAGGAAAGACCTCAGAGCCCCCAGGCCACGGCTTGAGATGTGCCCCTCTCCACACCAGCCAGTACCTCCCAGTCACCACCACTCATGGACATACCAGGACATCATTACATTCATGCAGAAGTACCTCACAAAGTAAAACCATTCCCTGTATAACCAAACTTGGAGAACAGAGATGTAAACACTGTAAGTTACGGCTTTGGTATAATGCCCTTCACTGCTGGTGGCATCTCCTATGGTAACCCTCACCCACTCCAGATGAGCTTAGATTATAGACATTCTTACCAGCAGGTATGTAGCAATAGCCACATCTTCATATACGAACTTTTCAGGATCTGTTACTTCAGGCCACACCTAAAAATTATCAAAAATTATTCTATTTCCCCACCATTTCTTAATCCTGAAAGTATCCCCAGAATGCATAATTTAAACTAGACTAATCATACAATAAAACAAGTCTCATCAGTTCATTCAAATACACAAATTCATGATCAGTCACTTACAATAAGAAATCTATATATCTTAGGATAGTATATGCTCAAGTTAAAAGAAAAAAATTTACATAAAGATACACAAAAATACGATGCTACTTCTATGCAAGAAGACACGCCATGGACAATACAATCCAAAGCAAGATTCTGCAATAAAGAAAATGTAAGAGGTTTAGATGAGGCATGGTGACATTGGGGGAAAACACCCCACTCCACTGTGCTATTTATGTACATGAGGGTAATGAACAGGAAATGGGGGGATGGGGGAATGGGGAGAAGCATCCCCCAGGGAGCAGGAGACCAGCACTTGCCCTCTGACCAGCAGTGCTCTGAAAGAGGAAGAAAGCTGTGCTCTAACTGTTATGCAGGGTGGTCACCAGGAGCTCTGAACCCTGTGCAGCACTAGTGGTGTAAAGGTAGGATCTTACTTTTTTAATTGGGATTAATTGAGGGTACAAAGAGTTAGGTTACACTGATTGTGTTTGTTAGGTAAAGTAGGTGTCACTCTTAAAATCAGTAATGTACACAACTGGCATTTGGTAGAAGAGAAAAAACCATAGTCAATGTTAAATGATGGAATTTCTATTTCTAGTCATAATGCATTAGATAATTCACATGAACCATCTAAAGATAATCTTAAAAGCTGGAAAATAAAAAGTATCTTCTTAAAAGCACTGAATAGTTGACCAGATAGTGAAGAACTACCCACCCAGGGCCTGAAGAGAATGGGGGTCCAGCCTCTGTTAGCCAATCCTGGGGAACCACAGTTGCTTCAGCAACAATGAGTGGTCATGGCGTTAAGCCCACGACTTTTGGGGTGCTTTGTAACACAGCAAGAGCTGAAGTTTTAAAGAAATACATGGAAATGATAAACTATGGTTCCTTCTAAGAGAAGGGAGGCAGGTGTGAACTAAGAAGTGGACCAAGGAGCCTCAACTACATTAGCAATGCTTTATTTCTCAGCATGAATATACAACATTGGTTGTTATATTCTTTCTATAACTTATATATAAAGTTAAAGCCATGTTATCACAAACTTTGTCTCCTTTTTGGAAATATGTTCTTTTGTACCTTAATTTTTCATATATTTTCTTAGAATATCTTTAAGTCTATACTAAAGAATTATGGTAATTTAGTCATTTAATCAAGGCTCAATTCACTATAAATTAAATGTATTTCCCTTTTGTTCTCTTAAAAAATGCACAAAAAGAGATCCATTCCCATAACATATCTGCCTGTTTTTGGTTTTTGCACTACTAAGTATGTCAAAGTTCAGCATACAACAAGTAACTCTAAGTGGGTATACTTGGACTTGATGTCTGCATCTGTATAAAACTAGAAGGTTCCCAGGAAAAACAATGTTACCAGGCAGTCTGAACATGCATAGTCTCACTGGGATACTAGTATCCCTCTGAGATAGGATCACTATCATAGTATCATTTAAATAAGGAGGGGGGGAAATCACAGATGTTTTCCACCAGAATTACCTTAACCATTTCTTTATACTTCTCTTTAAGTTCCTGGTAAGCTTTGCCGTATTTCATAATGGAAATGAGGGAAAGGGTGCTTTTAAATTCACTCCTTTTGTTCTCCACAGACCACTTGGCCAACTTGGCCAACAATTCTTCTCCAAGCCAGGGGGGTTTGGGATACAGAATTCCATCTGAATGCCATTCTTCTGGACAGAAAATTAAAACAGATATGAACCTTTAAAAGTAAGAGAAAGAGGAATAAGCAGAGCTAGTTTTAATTCTCATTTTTAAATTATATAATTATTTATCAAAACAACAGCTAAGACATTTATAATTACCAAACATTTTATTAAAAACACAAAACAATCAAACTAGAGAATTTTCATCCACTAGAGAAAAACACTTAAAAAGCACAACGAATCCCTCTTCTCTTTGCAAACTTTGCAAAAATGCATATACACAGCCTGTGACACCCATCAGATTGTCGAACAGGTAAAGCTCCTCCTTCCTTCTCCTTCGTGCACAAACTAGCCAGATTCTAAAACACCTACAGTTCCTAACATTTTTATTGTTTATGTATTTTCACATATGCAACTGAAATATAGATAGACTGGTTCACAACATATCGACTTGTATGAAAGCTAAGGGCTCAGTCACAAAGACAAAGGACACACACAGTCCCTGTACAGGTCTATTTTTACGGGTCTGTTTTGTCTCTCGTGTGTCTTCCACCTTCAGGAGGTACAAGGACAGGGTTTTGCCTGTTTTGCTTACTGCTACTCCCCAGCTCCAAGCAGGACCCGGTACACACTGGGCACTCACTACCTGCGTATTCAATAAATGAGTGAACGCTCACAACCCATGGGGTGGTTGGCGGAGACAAACAGAGACCCAGATGACAATACATTGCCCAAGAGCTGCTTTTGAGAATCCCAGTGGAGGCAAAAGAGCAATAAGTTTACCAGGCAGATGAGAGAAAACCACAAAAAAGGTAACATTCAATAGGCATCCCTAATAAAAAGAACCAGGCTGCTGGATGAGGGGCACAGCAAGAGAGGCCTAACAGGTACACTGGGGAGAGGTGGCATGGAACCAGTGTGGGGACAACCACAAGCAGTAGGCAGTCTTGTGAGAGCTGTGATTCTCAGGTTTTCTGCACCACAATGCATCACAGGAACACAACTAAATCTCCTAAGATTCTCCAAAGAGACACACCCCTGAGCAGTCCAGAGCCTCTTCCCACAGCCTCGCTGAGCTTCTGGCCTGTGAGGCCTGTGTGTCCTGATACTAACCTCAGTGGCCTCTACACATTCTGTAATACCATCTGCCCCAGGAGTGTCCCCTGCTCCACCCCAGGTGAGATGCTCTTCCCCAAGCAGCCTCCTCCCCCATCCTGCCTCCCTTCAACTGTTCCCTCCTCAGGTCTCCCCCAAGCACCATATACATGAGGACAACACTGTCATCCCTAATGCGAGGACACAGGGCCAGTGTCCTGTTTACCTATTTTAGTGTTCTTCACTACCTGGCCTGGGAGCACGTACTGTCTCCCCCATGAGACTTGCTAACCACTGTATGCCCAGTGCCCAGCACATGTCGGGCATGCTACAGTGACCATCTCATTTGCGCTCATTTTAGAATGCAACACATCTGGCCTCGAGTTGTGCCCAGAGACTGCAAGTGACAGTTGCAGCTGGGCCATGACAGGAAATACCAACTAAGGAAGACAAGAAGCAGCAGCCACATCCTCAGTGGCTTGTCAAAGAACAGTGAACGTGACATCAATGCAGCAAACACACCCCACACACCTCCTATGCCAGGTCCTGTGCTAGGTACTCTCACTACACTCAAGGAAATGGGTCACCTTCAGGGCCCAGTGACAAAAACTACAGCATTAGCACACACCAAGGTGACTGACACAGGTAAACCTACTACTCGCAGTATCACTCTCACTCCCCACCTTGCTACACGAACTCACCAACAGGAAGTGACCTCAGAGTAGGTTCTCTTGACAATTCTGGGCAACCAATGGACAGTTCCCAAGGGGGGGCTCTGTCCTGTGGGGCCTGAGTGCTTCCACCAAGCTTTGAACCTGCAACAGGTCCCTGCAAGACTTAGCCCAGCCACCTCCTCAGAGGCTCAGGAATCATTAAGCCCGTTTCATACGTGAGAAGACTGAGGACCACAAAGGTAGAGCGACACACTCAAGACCATGCTGTTAGTAGGCAAACCCAGGTCTGTCTGACTCCAACCCAGGTTCTTCCCACCATATCCCGCTGCTTTCTAGGAAACCCAATGGGTACAAACCCATTCTGGTCACAGATTCATCCTCCAAGACTATTCTAGAAAGCACAAGCTGAATGCGGCACTCAGGAAAACACCAGTCAACCAGTGATGAGTAAATTTACTCCTCTGACTTTTTTGCTTAAAAGAAACAACAATGGGCAGTGCCTGTGGCTCAAAGGAGTAGGTCACCGGCCCCATATGCCAGAGGTGGCAGGTTCAAACCCAGCCCCAGCCAAAAACCTGCAAAAACAAGTAAAAGAAACAATAAATGGTATAAACTAAATTTCGTACTTTCTGTACAGGTCCAGGTCCAAATAGCATATGACATTAAGGGTTCTTATAATATTAAACTGTTACGTTTATAATAAGCATCACTGAACATCCACTATAAAAAGGAAGCATTACCTACCTCTTATTGACAAATTACAAAAATAAAGTAATAAAGGATTTGATCTTATTTGACCTGGGGCTGCTGACCATCAAGGGTATGTGGAAGGTAGACACTAGAGACTTCAGCCAGGCTGTGACCACCCAGACACAGGGATGGGCAGCAACAGAAAGAAAAACATGCCATGCTGTGCCAACTAGTGAGTGCTAGTCCTACAGGCCACACCGCTTAGCAGACAGGACCTTAAGCTCTTCATTGGTCCAGAACCTTTCAGATACCTAAAGAAATAGCAGATCACCTAAGAATGTGGGGAGGTGGGACGGAGAAGGGAGGGGGGCATGGGTGGAGGGAGGGGGATTGGAGGGACCATTTCTGAGGTATATCTTACAGGGGTACAAGTGAAACTCTCTAAGAGTAGAATCAGAATGTTTTAAAACTATAACTGAGAAAATGACATGAAGGCTGTGTTGATCAGTTTGATGGAAGTATTTCGGATTGCATG
>CAUYQV010021353.1:0-24626 GCA_963574575.1 Galagoides demidoff
GAGTAAAATGTGTATTCAGATTTGTTTGGATGAAATGTTCTGTAGATGTCAGTTAGGTCCAAAAGATGAATAGTTAAATTTAAATCTAAAATTTCCTTGCTAAGCTTCTTATTGGAGGATCGATCTGACACAGTCAAGGGAGTGTTAAAATCTCCGACTACGATAGAGCTGGGAGGGATCAAGTTGCTCATGCCTGTTGGAGTATCTCTTATAAATTGAGGTGCATTCTGGTTGGGTGCATAGATATTGATAATTGAAATCTCATCATCTTGGGTATTACCTTTGACAAATATAAAATGACCATCCTTATCTCTGCTTATATGTGAAGGCTACTGATTTGTGGATGTTGGTTTTATATCCCGAGAGTTTACTATATTCCTAATCGCTAAGTAAAAATCCTTTAGGTTTTACTCCATTCAGTATACTCTTGGCTGTGGGTTTGTTGTTGATGGATATTTTAAGAAATGTCCCATTTATGCCTATTTTCTTAAGTGTTCTTGTCAGAAAAGGATGCTGAATTTTGTTGAGTACTTTTTCTGTGTCTATTGGGAGAATCACATGGTTTTTGTTTTTGCTTCTATTTATGTGGTGAATTACATTTATAGTTTTACTTACGTTTAACTAACATTGCATCCCTGGGGTAAAGTCCTACTGATCATGAGGCATAATTTTTTTAATGTGTAGCTGTATTCTTTTTGCTAGGATTTTATCGAATATTTTTATGTCAATATTCATTAATGATATTAATCTGTAGTTCTCCTTTTCAGTTGGGTCCTTTCCTGCTTTTACTATCAGGGTGGTATTTGCTTCTTAGAACATGTTGGGGAGGATTCCTTCCTTCTCTGTGTGTTGGAATAGATTTTGCAATATAGGTACAAGCTCCTTTTTGAAGGTTGAATTCTGGTATAAAACCAACTTGTCCAGGAATTTTCTTTTTTGAAAGATTTTGTATTGTTGTTGCAATTTTGATGCTTGATATTCATCGGTTCAAAATTTCTAATTCTTTCTAGTTGAGTTTAGGGAGGTGGTATGATTACAGGTATTGGTCCATTTCCTCCAAGTTTTCAAATTTCTGGGAATGGAGTTTTTGCAGTAATCAGTGATGTTCTTTTGTATTTCAACAGTATCTTTTATTATTTCCTCTTTTTCATTTCTGATTGAGGTGATTAGAGATCTTACTTTTCTGTTTATAATCTGGCAAAGGGTTTATGAATATTGTTAATCTTTTCAAAGAACCAATTCTTTGCTTTGCTGATCTTCTGAATGGTTCTTACATTCTCAATTTCATTTAATTCTGATCTAATTTTGGTTATCTATTTTTTCCTAAGGTTTGGGATTGGATTTCTCTTCATTTTGCAGCTCCATGAGAGTTGTAAATTTGTGGCATGTGAGTTTTGTTTTGTTTTGTTTTGTTTTGTTTTTAAAGAAACTCTATTTGTTTCATTCTTACAAAATTTACCTCAGGGCAACACATTCTTAAAATACCTCTTTGTTTCATTTTTGGGGGGATAGTTAGAAAGATTATTCTGCCTGTACTATAGAAAATAAATGAGAGTAAAAATAAGGACAGAACTAGTAACCCAGTCAGGTGAATGCTACAGCAATGTAGGTGGAAAATGTGGTTCTCTGTACTTGAGTAGGGCATTGAAGATGAAGAGAAAGGAACATCTTTGAGAAATATACTAGAAACTCCATAGTTGATCACTGCCCTACATTGATCACCTCCTTAAGTTGATATAACTTTTATATGACTGGACATGCACCACCTGCACTCAATGGAAATTTCTTATAATGACCACCTCTGTTTGTTGACTAGATGTTACACTCCCTTGGGTGGTCAGCTTACAGAAGAGGTTCTACTATATATGCAAAGAATGTACTTATTTCTTAGATGACTTTGTTTTACCACCCTTTGTCCTGGCTTGGGAAACTGAAAGATTGATGATGATCTTTACCCAATCAGGAAAAACAAGTGACATTACTGACCTACCAGGGGGAGAAGATATGTTCAGTTTGGGAAATATTTAAGTCTTGAGGTTCTCTGTGACATCCAAATCCAGATATACACAGATCACTAGTCATATAATTCTGAGACTCAAAGATATCTCAAAGGAGGGAGGTAAATATTTCCTGTCCTTCAGTCAAGGAATTTCAGAAATCTGCTATCCCTATTTTAGTTCACTTATTAAAAAGATAATGATACTCATCCTAAATATATGCATCTATGATTTCTCCTCTACTTATTAGTTGACATAGTGAACACTACTTTTTTTATACATGAGAATAAAAGTTATTCATTTATTCTTTCATTCTTCTTTAATAAAACTTTTTGGTAAGTATGGCTTGATAAAATTTGTGGACAGAAAATTATACAAATCTGCACATACCATGCAAAGAATTTCCACAACCAGAATATGCCTAAGTAATCAACTGACACCCAGAGCAAGAACTAGAACACCATCAATATTCAAGTTCTGTCATAACCTCTCCCAATCACTTTTTCTCTTCAGTACAAGTGACAACTACCCTGACTGCTAACTCTATACATTTGCCTCTTTTTTATTGCTGTTTTTGTTTTTCCTCTCATTATGGAGAACCACTTAGAACCCCAGAGTTGGCATGAAGATTATTTTAAGCTGAATATATTTTAGATTCAATAGATGAAAAAGAAGACTTTCTGGATTTTTCTTAAATGACTTAAAGGCGTAACTTCTGGAAAATGAGGCTACCATTCCCTCTCTTGGGTAGTATCATGTCCATGAAGAAAAGGGAAAGATCACCCTAAACAAACTTGCTTATTTTCCATTTGTTCTAAAAACCCATTTATCTATCGTTGCTAAAGAAACTGATTTTGTTTTATTTGTATATAATTTTTTTTTCTCCTTTCCCTTTCCCTTCCTAGTTGTTGAGTTAGACCTGATAATTTTAACCATTTAGACAGCTGGCTATTTCTTTGGTAGTTCACATGCATACAAACAAGCATTTTCTCTCTCTCTCTCTTTTTAGCCTGTTGTTTGTCAATTTAATTTGCAGGTTCCCATCATTGAACATAAGAGGGTAAAGAAAAAGCTTTTCTCTTGACAGTATAAATCAAATTATATGCTATGATTTTTTTTTTGGCCAGGGCTGGGTTTGAACCTCCCACCTCTGGCATATGGGGCTGGCGCCCCACTCCATTGAGCCACAAGTGCCACCCGCTATGTCCTTTTTCATGCCTAGAATTTTTGCTCAAAATCATATTTGTGTGATTAACTTACTTTCATTGCTGAATAGGATTTCTTTGTATGAAATTACAGCATGTTAACCATATTGCTATTGAAAGAATTTGTTTTGCTTATTTGTTAATTTATCAATGTGCATGACATGACATGTATTTATTGAGTACTAATTTAGTACCAGTCATAATATTGAGTAAAGATAAAAAATACAGATATGACAAAGTTTTTGCTCTCAAGGGTCTTATACTCCAATAGAAATTATAAAAGATGAATACATATAACAAATACAAAGAAGAGACTGTTATGAACAAGATAGAATATACTGAATCAAAGAAGAATTTGATTAATTATACTCAAGAAGTGAGACCAAAAACCAACAAAGATGCTAGAGACTATTGATCTAGAAGCCTCAGCATGTGGACGGTAGAAGAAACAGCATATGTAAATTAATTTTAGGAATTAAATAATATGATGCATTTAGAAACATAATTCCAAATGCATATTATTTTTAAAAGTGTCATTATAGGGATAAGTGATGATGTTGTAAATGAAGGCTAGACCTAATAATGGAGTTACATGTATTTTTTAAATCAGATTTTTATTTTTAAAAGGATACTTGCCACTCTAGATGTACTTGTTAAAGGCAAGGGAAAAACAGGAAATTAAGGTAAAATACCCATCAAAAGGTGAAAATGGAAACAGATGAGAGATGTTATGATGTGGATCAAACCGGGCTTGGGTCTTGATTGATGGAAGAGTCTCAAATAGTTTTTCAATTTTTTAGCAAATAATGTTGATCTTAGTATCTAGGCTAAGGAGGACATTTTGCAAAAGATGTATTAAGTTCATCTTCATAGGGCTCTGGTTTTAAACTTTCAGGATTAGTGAATTTGGGGACTGAAATAAAAATCACAAAAAGTAGAGGAAAATAGAGGGAAAAAATTAAAAGTTGATGTTAGGGACTATAAGAATTTAAGAAAAAGAGAGAGAAGTAGATTATATACATTTTTTTAGTTATATATTTTTAATAATCTGTTTTGATTATGTTATTATTATCTATTGCAGATTATATAATTTTGTGTAATAAGCGCCATGAATAATTACCTCTATAACACACTACTAGTGCATAGATGCAACTTATCAACACTTATTCTCATGATAACAAATCAATATTTTTTCTCTTTTTCTTTCTGACTTTAGGTGAAGGAGTGTGAGTCAACAATTCTTCTCACATTTTAGAAAAATCCCGTTTATCTGTTCCAGGAAAATTATCACAATGAAACTGCTTTATTGTATACTCTCATTTGCTCCTATTCATCATTCCTTCTATAAACAACCATCAGAATGGAATTCATGTCTGTATTTTTGTATGTGCAGGTTTTTTCAAAATGTATGACTGTTTATTATTTAGACAAATCAAATTATTAATGTTTATCCATTCAATAGTATGTTTTTAAATTCCATCCATGTTGTTATTTGGATATCTAGCTTATTCTAACTGCTAAGTAGTACATTGAGATGTACAGCTATACATTTTTTCCATCTACTTTCCCAATTGTGGATACCTCTTAGCTATTTAATACAATGGAGAAGTCAGAGGTTGTGTAAATTATTGATGATCAGAAATTTCCAGGATCAGAATCATTGAGTCATAGATTGGGCCAAGACTTAAGATGGCCATTTATTCCTCTCCAGAATACAGTTTTCCAGGAATATTTCAGAAGTAATTAAACCATGGGACTCTCTTAAAACAAACACAAAATAAGAATTAAAATAACCATACTAAAGCTAGAAATCACATCAAATTTTAATTTAAGAATACTTGACAAAAATTTATAATGACATCTAGAAGAAAAAAAATTATTACTTAACCACCTAAGATATACATACAGCACTTTTTCCTAGATTTTGTAATGTATTATTCTTTAATTACTTCTTTTTATGCCAATAATTGTGAAATATCTTCTTCGGTAGATAATGGAAAGATCAACCTTCCTTTATTATGGTTGAGTGAAATTAGTTGTTTTTTAAAAATCACATGATATGTTTAGATCAGTGAGCATTGCATTATAGATCATATTTTTGCTCACTCTTTTTCAATGAGCTGCTTATGACAAATTCTCTCTTTATAATTTTATACACTTAATGAGTAGAATAATTTTCCACAAACCTGTTTCTGGCTTATGCCCTTAAATATCTGGTTCTTCTTCTTATCTTCATACTTCTGTTCTTATGCTTGAAAATTCATGGGGTAATTTTGTTACATGTGAAATTTTGTTATATGTCTATAAAGCATAGTGACCAAGTCAGGATATTTAGGATGTTCATCAACCAAGTACAATTGTGTTAATCATAGTCATGTTACTCTATGAAACATTGAATTGTTCCTTCTATCTAACTGTATTTCTATATTCTTTAACCATTTTTCTTCATCCTCCTATTCTTTCCAGTCTCTGTTATCTATCTTTCCATTATTTACTTACATATGATCAAACTGTTTAACTTCCTCATGTGAGGACATATAATATTTGACTTTCTGTGCTTTGCTTGTTTTACTTGTGATAATGACCTCTAGTGCCATCCATGTTGCTGCAAATGACATTATTTAATTCTTTTTTATGGTTAAATAGTATCTTATGCACTACTTTATTTTATCCATTCATCCACTTAAGTTGGACACTTAAGTTCATTCCTTATCTTTGCTGTTGTAAATGGTGCTGCAGTAAACATGTAAGTGCAAGGGACCTTCTGCTTTATTGATTTGCTTTGAGTAAATTGCTGGACCAAATAGTAATTCTATTTTTAATTTATCTGAGGCATCTTCATGTTGCTTGGCATTTTCACTTTACTAGTTTATGTTACCATCAACCATGTATCAAAATTTCATTTTTTTTGCCTCCTTGCCAAAATATTTTTTTTTTTTGCCTTTTAAATAATATCCATTGTGACTGAGGTAAAGTGGTATCTCATTGTGATTTTACTTTGCATTTTTCTGATGATTAGTGATGTTGAGCACTTTTCAACGTTTCTGCTGGTTGTTTGTCTTCCTTTGAAAAATGTTTATGCATATCTTCTACCTACTTCTCAATAAAATTATTTGCTTCTCCCCTTCGACCCTGTTGTTTGAATTTCTTGTATATTCTGATTTTACACCCCTGCCTAAAGAATAGTTTCCAAATATTTCTCCCATGTAATGGATAGTCTCTTTACTCATGATTATTTCTTTTGCTGTGCAGAAGCATTTTAGTTACATTAAGTCTCATGTATTATGTGATATTATAGGAAACATTTACTTTATGGTTAAAGCTTTGGACTGGCACTTGTATGTCTGGAGTAGGTGGTAGTACTAGCATATTCCTGTAACTATTCCTACATTGGAATACATAGCAATAATTTAATTAAACATTTTTACATTTTGGCTATATATTCTTAGATTACCACTTCTTATGAAAATAATTTTTAATATCATTTCCTATAAAAATATATTATAAATTTAAACTATATACAACTAAATCCAAAAATATGTATATTTATTTTCAACTTACTTTCTATCTTCCCAGTTACAAAAAATATCTGCAGCTACTCTAATAGTACTTGACAAAGGGCAAGTGTGACAGCAAATGCCCTACTTACTGGCTGTTTGCAAATTTTAAATTCAAGAATCCTACAATGGAAATAAACCATGTCCAACATAATGAGACATGAAAATTATGATAAGAATATTAAGAGTGCATTTACCATCCATCATAAGAAGTATTGAACTTCTGATACTGTTATGAATTCTACGCTAAACCCTATAAATGTTTAACAATGAAGATGCAGTTTTTTTGGTAGTAATTACTTGTAAAATATGAATGTATAACTTGAGAAAAATCTTTAATACAACAATGTCCTTTATAAATAAAGAAACTTATAGAGAGACGATGTAATTGATATTGGTGTGGTGCTCATTATTTTTAGTTACATCTTAATAAATTGTGGTATTTCCCAGTTGAAATACAAGTTGCAATTGAAACAATATACAAATACATTTGTATATATTTTCAAAAAGTTATACCTGTGGAATGTTAGTTATTTTAGCACGGGTTTTCACTCTCAAACATGTCCTGACTTTGATGATAGAAGTAATATAAAGATATTAACCATAGATAATGAGCAATAAGCAAAGAAATAAAATACTGAAAAGTGAAAATTGTCTTCATGACGTTATACTAAAAATGTATGTACCATAATTTTATGCTATTTACTTCTAGTCACTCTCAGTTTATTTCAGATGGTTACTTCAGGGTGAATGATGCCATTTCCTATAATCTCTAATGCATCCAACTACCCTACACATTGGAGTAGCATCTTTTAATGGTGGACATTAAATCAATTTTCCCTTTGGCACAAAATGTGACCCTCTTGCCATGTGCTGGTCCTCATGAATGTGTCATCTCCTTAGAATGAATGATTGCTCAGTTTTACAGTTTACGCAGTGAATTTCTCAGTTATCTGTTATTTTACAAATTGTAAAATCAGTACTGCAGTAGTTTTGAAGATAACCTTGAGTCAATACATCGAAAATATGAAGAAAATTAGAATAGAACTGTTAAGATTCAGGCAGCAGTAAAGCAAAGAAACGTAACAAACTTCACACTTAATACCTAGAGCATGACTCAGACTAAAAGCTGTAAGCAAAGGAATATGGGTAGAATGCAGGAAAAATTCATCTTCCAGATGGACTGACCTAAACAAGTGATTTTTTAAAAAACATTTTCAAGGATGAAGTAATTTGAATATTTTATTAGATAATTTTTAAGGAGCTGAAGTTGATATCTAAAGTCAGATAATGTATATTTGAAGATTGAAGTCAAGAACATAGAGAAATAGCAGAGAAATAAAGATAAGGCAGTAAAGATAAAGCAAAAAATATATATGATGTAATAAGATGTATATAACTAACAGTCAACCTAAATCTTTGGCATGGTGTTGAAAATCTCTACTGAAATTCAGATTGACTTCAATGACTGTTTCCCTATATATAAATTGGGTTTTATGGGGCAAGATCCTGGCCTCTCTGTGCAAACCCTTAGTACAGTGCCACCTACTGGGCATTCTACTAACCTAGTTAAAGCACAGTTATGAAATCTTTGAATTATTGACTGACAGAAAGCACCTCTTTAAAATGTAGCAATAGTTTAAAGAATTATAGAGTCATGCTAATAAATTCTAAGACCCCCAGTTTTCCCTATGCATGGGCAGTTAGTCCTGGCATAGATGGAAATTTCTGTCTTTGTAGATAATTTAGCAGAATACCTAAGAATGCTGTATTTTAATATGGCATGATTGTAGCTGTTCCTCTTCGGTGATTAAACAGTGAATTGTGGATCTGAGTGACAGTAAATTAAAAAATTGTTAATACTGTTTAATCTTTTATACATTATGTAGAAGAACCAATTTGTGTGTGTGTGTGTATGTGTGTATAGTAAATGATAAATTAGAGACTAACCACAATATGTTTTAAATAGCTTTGACAATGTGAAAATGACAGGGATTCTGAGGAGAATTTCATTATCTTTTTTAGAGGCACATAAAATTATGAATAGTTAACTAACAAATCATGCATGAGGCCACATTTCCTTCTCCTGGCATTGTGGGGTCATTAAGATTGATTCATCAAGTGTACCAACTGGAAACTGGAGGGAGGGGACGCAACTTTTAAAGATGCATCCAGCAGACAGTATCAGATGAAAAAGAGAGTCAAATTGAAATCAGGATTCTGTGTAGATCAAATCTGGGCTCTTTCTCAAATGCTGTAGGATACTACATTTGAAACTAATGTTAAGAGTCCATAAAGTTCAGTCAATTAAAGTGTAATCTACATGTGAGTTGTCAGTATTACCAATTTGCACATCCATGGTTGGTTTATATAGTTCTTGCCTAAAACACCACCATTAAAATATAAAGAAGCTGCTTGTTAAAAAGCAAAGCTAAGTATCAGCATGTGGGAAAGCGGAAATAGTCCTTGCATAATTTGTAGCAATTAAAATAGTATAAATGAAAAATGTTATGCAGAACATGAAGTGACAGCTACTGTCCCATAAATCTATTCCCTTACTTAGCCAGACCTGTTGACACTCTTTTGACTTCCTCTTCTTCCATATTCTTTTAACCAATTTTTTTAGCTCTATCTCAATTACTTGATCAAAATAATTCTTATCTAAATAGCTACTGATGATGCATGTTACAAAATCAAAGGAACATATTTTTATCCTTCTTGGACATTATCTCCTTCTGTACACATGTTGTTACATTGGCTTCCATGATGACCAATATCCTAGTTTCACCCCACCTGTGCTTGTGGGAAATGTTTGGGTTAGTAGAGCTTGATCTTAGGTTTTGTTCTATAACTCATCTCTGGCTCTGAAAAATCCCCATATATTCCAATGACATTAAATACAATCTATACGCTTACATTTCCCAAATTAAATTTTTATATTAAACTTCTTATCTCAGCAGTAAGCTCATATATATTAAAATGTCTTATCAAAGCCTAGAGAAGTTTTAGAAATCACAAATACATAATATGTTCCATGAGGGACTTTTGACTATTCTTGACTTTATTCTTGACTATTTTTCACTCTCTGAAATTTTTGCCTCCTATAGGCTTCTCCAAATCAGCAAATGGTACCCTCCTTCTCATCATTTTTATAACTAATTGTGACACAGCAGCCACCATGATTTTTTTTAAAGCTTAAATCCTTCTTAAAAGCTTTTGATAGCATTGTATTGCAGGAAGATTGAAATAAAAATGCGTTGGCATGTCCGATACAGTCATTTGTGATATGATGCTGCCAACAGCTCCACCCTCCCTCTCTACCTTTTGTTTTCTACATACCAACCTGACTAGTCTTTTTTTCAAGGTTTAAAATACAAGTCCTCTCTCAACACTGTATCGATACATGTTTAGGGTTTTGTTTGTTTTCATCTTTCTATTTGTTTGTTTGCTTGGTAAGCTATTGTTTCTTAACGTGCTTGACAATTACAGTAAAACCTCTGCAAGTTGACCACCCAAGGGACTGTAACAACCTGGTCAACATACACAGGTGGTCAACATAGGCTCTTGTACTGATACAGACATGTGGTGCACGTCCAGTCTGTGAAAACTAAGTCAGTGTAAGGAGGTGGTCAATACAGGGAAGGGTTCAACTGCATAGGTTCTACTGTAATTAGTTTTTGTTAATTCATTAAAAGCAAATCAAAAACAAGAAGTTTTCAGAAAATCACAGAGCTATTTAGCTGACCCTGAAACTACCAACTTATTTTATTTGAAGTAATGTTGGACAGATATTTAGAGACAAAAAACAAATTTTATTACACCCTGAACTGAAAAAAATATGTTTTTTTACTGCTATAGAAACTAAGCAAGTGGAGAATTATTATGAGATTCAGAGCCTTGAAAGATAGAGATGAATATATTAATAATAAACAAAAGGACATCAGTGATTCTGTGCTTCTACTTAGTATAAAGATAAATGTACAGAGAAAAGCCACAAAAGTCATGGCTAACTTTTTGAAAAGGTTGCTGTCTAACAAAGTTGTAGAAAATTGTTTACCATTGATCTCTTTTCTTAGAAGAGCAAGAAGAAAAGGAAACAAGCAAAACAGACTTTAATAGGCCCCATGTGTTTGTTCTCTTCATTTTTCTTACTTTCTCTCTAATGATCCATCTCTTAAGTTGGGGCAAAATATATTACTTAGTAATTCAGCATTTACTGCATTTCCAGTGGCAGGGAAAGGGCTGTTTTAATAAACAACTGAGGAATTTTTTTTACCTCCAGAGGGATTCACACTCACTCAGCCTATAATATTGCTCCATCTTGGCTGCTGTATGCAGGGAGCCCTTCTTTCTCTGTGTGTGTGTGTGTGTGTGTGGTTGTTTGTCAACTAGACTATTTGCATAGTTCATGCCCCCCATTTCAACATCACTCTTGCCGAACAGTCCAGCCTCTGACTTCTGAACTGATACCCACTGTTTGCCAACACATAACCTCTCAATCACCATTCATAGTATCTTTTTGTAAAATAAGCTATGACTAAAATTTTTTCTTGCCCTATGATATTCTAATTTAACTCAGTAATAAAGTATGGGTTGTTTATTTCTTTCTTTCTTATCTTTTCTAATGCTACCCAGTCCTGAGCATCCATTTTTTTAAAGGAAAATATGATTTATTCAGCGAATGGTTACTGAGTTTTGTCATGAAAACATGTCATAGTACATTAGGAATATACAGGGTTAATACATATTAAGCATTTAATATATGTTCTGTTGTTCTGTGTTTTATGTTAAAAATGTCATTTAACTCTCACTGTGGAGTATAACTTAGTTACTATTTTTGCACCTGCTCCTCAGTTAACAAATGAGGAAACTAAGGCACAGTCACATTAAATAACTCAAAGTTATAGATAATAAATAATATGGCCACCATTTAGTCCAGGGAGGCAGAATGAAGGTGTTAATTCCTTTACTTATTGAACCCACAAGCTTGTAAAGAACACAAACAATTGAATGAGCAATTCCTAGAAATTATAGGGATAGACAGTATGCTAGAGAACCACAAAGGTAAACATTTATTTCTACCTGTGGGCTCAAGGTCTATACTCTACATATATATATCTATGTGTATATGTATATAAAATTATACATATATATGTAAATTGTGTAAGTTATATGTATATACATACAATTTATATTAGTCCAGATAATGTATCTATTAGTGTATACATAAGTATATGTAGTATATATGTGTACGTGTATAATATATCCACTATATTAGTTCTTATAGGTGAGTTTGTCTTTAGTTTCTTTCTTGCTTTTGGAAGTCATGCCTTCATGCCTTTAAGCCATTTAAAAATGAATTTGTTAAATAAACATCACCACCTGTAACCTAATCACCCACATTTCCTATCGAATTCCTAAGAGTAGGTTTTGATTATTTAACAGTGTAAAACATAAGCAATCTTCTAAAATTATGAAAATGAATTTCTTCTAGATCAGGGATCACCATTTGTTTATGAAGTTATATAAATTACATTATGCACACTCAAATGTTTGTCTTTTCAAATTATTGATTCTTTATCTCTTGCATTAATAATTCCATCTAGGTCTCTCACCAGGAAAAAAAGTACTCAAAAGTTACATGAACCATTTTATTCTAATAGCAACGGAACTTCAAAATTTTATAAGCATTATGCAAAATTAGCACTCTGAATATGTAAAAATTTTACTTAATTTTTCAAGTTTGGAACTTCCTGCAGTACCTCACAATGTCTGGCATATTCGTCACCTAGGAAGAGAACTCAGAATTTCTCTATTTCTCTCTCAACTTTCCTCAGCAGTCTTAGAACACAAGGAATAAATTACTCCACCAAGACATTGTTTTTCTCATTCATTCATTACTTGTATATTACGCACTGACAAGAAAAAAGTGATTTGGCTCCCAGGGAATCCACAGACTAACAGAGAAAGATGCTCTGTTTTTTTATTCCTTTACAGATGAAAAATAAGTATGGCCTAAAGTCTGTTTTCAAATACACTGAGAGGAAAGCCCTATGTACAAAGAGAAACGATATGAAAAATGAGACACACATCTGTGATCCCCAACCCCGTGGCGGCAGACTGGTACTAGTCTGTGGACTGTAGGAAGGAGTCGTGACTTGTTAGAAACCTCAGAAGCCGGATGCACAGCAGGTGGTGTGTGGAGGGGCAAGCTATTTACAGCCACTCTCCCATCTCTTGCCCCACGGCCTGAGCTCTGTCTCCTGTCACATTAGTGGCAGCACTGGCGTGGGAGTGCAAACCCTACTGTAATCTGTGCTTGCAAGGGATCTCGGTTGCACGTTCCTTTTGAGAATCTAGTGCCCCTCCCCTCATCCTTGAAAAAATTCTCTTCCATGAAAGTGGTCCCCGGTTCCAAAAAGTTTGGAGACAACTGCCATAAAAGTGCTGTTAAAACAATTCTCTGACCAGGGATACTGCCTTGCGTAACTCCTGGGACACACTCGCAACAGTGCTCCCTGGAGGAGTGCCTGCTTCACCACTCCAGGCAGCCCTGACCAGACTTCACTTACTGGCTCCACATACTGGGTTCAGTGAGTTCATTTGGGAAATATGAAAATTTCAGAAACAGTTTAATTTTTGAAGATAATAAAGGAAAAAAAATTTTTCTTCATGAAATTCAACATTTACATTATAGACCATTAATGATTAGTTCAAAACACTATTTTTTTAAGTAGCCATGCCTGCTGAGCGATGTGGAGCCAAAATTCTGTGAATGATTTCTTCTTGCCGTCCAATAAAGCTTTTAATTGTGAGTACTTTTTAAAGTGCATTGCATTAATTAGTCATTTGCTCAGCAGGCTGCTTCCCAGGCTCCTTCCACCTCCCTTGACTCCGTGGCAGGACCTGAAAGTCACTACTGCAGAAGAAAGAGTTCTGATGTTTGGAAACAGAATTCCGTAATTTTTTGCCAATATGAAGCGGACAGATATGAGCATATGGAAAAGGAAAAGAAGGCGTCTCTCTGCAAAACATGGCTGCGCTTCTCCAACACAGAAGGGAGGGCAGCAAGGAACACATTTCATTAGACAAAGCAGTTCCTTTTTTTTTTTTTTTTTTTGCATGTACCATACATCATTACTGTAATATTATTTGGATAGAAAACAGATTCAACTCCATTATCCTTAACTGAGCTCAGGGCAGTTAGTCACGCAAACAGGAAAGGAATAGTGAAGAGTGGAGTGCAGAAGAGTTATTCAGATTGAAGCAAAATGTTTCATTCCCACCCCTAGCTGGCCAGAGGTACCATTACTTTTCCCACCCACAATTACATTCTAGGCGGGGTTTTATTCTTTTCAGAGAGTCACATAATCTGACGTTGGGAGTTATCTTTCTGAAGCTATAACATTGGGAAAACGTTCACCATATCAAAGGCCCTATTGAAAATGCTGGATCTTTCTTCCCCAAACCGTCTCCTCTTAACTATGATTTTAGTCCTCAATTTATGAGCTTAAAAGCCTTGATTTCAAACTATTTTTCAGAGGCGTCCTTCTTACAATGCACACACATGAAATTGTTATGGAAAATGTGACTACAGCAAAAACGGGAGAACCTGAAAGCTGGGAAGCCAGGACTGGGGCCAAATTTGATGTCAACTGGCAGAAGCTGGCAAAGCAAAGTTCAGCATCTCTCTGGCACAGTTCCTGAAGCTATCTGCACTACTGTCAACTTGTCCCTTTTGCATCCTCTGGTCCTATTCTCCCTTCACAAGCAGGATGACACTTATAATGAGGCCATCGTGCATTACTTCATCGGAGGTATAAGATCCCCACTTCCTGGTTTCACATTTCAGAGCCAAACTAGGTAATTTCTTTATTTATGACACTACCTAATTAGGGTTTAATGTGTGGAGCCCTGGGGTCCAGAGATTACTCACAGAATGTAATGAGGATGGCCGTAGCTCAGAGGCTATCCAGGTAGAACCTCAAGATTGTTTTTTAAATGTAAGGACTGAAGGGCGGTGCCTGTAGCTCAAAGGTGTAAGGCGCCAGCCCCATATGCCGAAGGTGGGTTCAAACCTAGCCCCAGCCAAAGACTACCAATAATAATAATAATAATAATAATAATAAATATAAGGACTGTTAAATAAGCTGAGAGAAAAAAAATATATCTGTATATATAATGTTTCTTCTTACCAAATCATTTCAATTTATGCTGTATACTAACATTGGTGTTGTATTTTCTGAAAAAAAACTTGTTCAGATTGAGCTTCTCAATATTTTCAGTAGATTCATTCCAGAAATGGACTGCACAGATGATCCTGCCTCTAATTATAAGCAGAGAAAGCAATCAGGGTACGGCTCCATAGTTCCATAGGGGCTTCTTCAAGCAGTGCCCAGCACTCACATGTTCCCAGGAAGAGAAGTCTTATGTAGAGCCCACTGGATGGACATTCCCTAATGTTAGTGCTCAAACCCTTAAACAAGGACTAATTCTCTTTCTATTCTGTAATTCCATGTTGTTTTGCTTTATCTTGTTTCAATCAGAGACAAAAGAGAAGGTGTGGACCTTTCCTGTACCTGCATCTATATGCCAGGTAGGAGCAGAGGTAATAAGAGATCAGTGCCTTGTGTGGGAAAAGTGACACGTGCATTACAGCAGGTTACTGCACATGGTCATTTGATTTAATCCTCCAATGGATGTGTTAAGATAGGATTAACTCCATCTTTAAAATGATGAAACCCAGGTGCAAAGAAGTTCAAAGGTTTGCTCAGCTCATACAACAACTGCGTACGGAGGGGATGCTCGAATCCAAGTATTTGGGGTCTAAATTCAGGGTTCATTCATTTATTGCAGAGCCTCTATATTTACATGGAAATTTAAATATAAATTAAAATAATATATTAGTATATAATTATAAATATTTCTATTATTTCTAATAATTTTTTAGTGATCCAAAAGAAAAATGGAGATTAATTTGTTAGGTGATAGTGAGGGACTTCTGGCTTTTCCAGGGACAAAAGCGTGTGCCCTACCTTGGTGCCAAGCAGAGCAATTGCCACAACTGGGGGAGGAGGGAGCATCTCACCAATGTGCCAATCAGCAATTAGAAAGCCAACTATAAAAGAATGCAGGGGTATTCCCTGTGGGCCAAGCAGCTGGTGCAATGGGTCTGGAAGGTGACCTAAAGTGACCTTAGGCTAATTATCATGGCATTAGCTTAAATCTGCATTGCTGTTCACTCCCCTCAAGTGGACTTTGAGAGAGGCTCACAGAAGATCCATATACTCAGTAAGACTTAAATTATGTTAACTTTCAACTGCTCATCAAAGTGGTTCCATGGTGACATTTGAACCACATACAGCAGAACCCAGCCCAGATAATATAAGGCAGGACCTCAGACATAATCCTGTTACAGAGGGCCCTTACTTTGCTCAAGAAATTTCACTTCTTGCTTCTCTTCCTATTGGTGTGTCTGGTCATTCCTCAACCAAGAGCACACTAAGCACCGGAGGGCAGACTGCCAACCTGACAGATTTACTAAAAACTAGAGTAGGATTTACATGTGTTCATGGGGAACTCTTTTTTCATTTGGTCATACAATAAAGGATAATTGCCTGGAATTAAAAAATAGAATTAGACTTTGTTTTTAGCTCACCAAAGCATCTTATGAGCAAAGTGGCTACTGACTCGAGGGTATTTTTGTAGTGGTGATATATACAAAGGAGTACAGATATATTATCTCACAAAATTAAGTTAATATGGTCATCACAGTGTGAAATGCAATGTAACTGAAGCTCAAAGAAAGTGTGATTTACTTTCTTTATAGATTTTTTGGATTTTCTAATTTCCTTATCCTTTTTCTTCGATTGATAAATACAATTGAAAATATTCATGGAGAGTGTAGTGATAGTTCAATACATGTAATGTATAGAGATCAGAGCAGTATAATTAGAATATCCATGGTCAACTGAAGAATGTGAGGCTTATAAATTTGGAAAGGAGAATTTTGTCTTTGATAAGTGGATGCAGCCTGCATGCAGACTGGCCATCTTGCAGGCTCAGAAGCATTGCCTCCAGCCAGAAGGCAAGAGCAAGCACTTCCAGGGAATGATAAAGGGAACAAAAATTTATGCTGAGTGGGGTAGCAGGATACACATACTTAATAAGCTATTGGAGGAGTCATGAATATTTATGAAAGGAGTAATATGAACACGCACAAACTGAACCTTATGCAGCTTCATGAGGCCCATGGACAAAAATGGCCACATTAGCATGATCAAAGGGGGGAGTTTCTAGACCTGTGATGTAAGAGGTAAAGCAGAGGACAAGAAAATCGTAACAACACATGCTCCATAGACTGGCCAGAACCGTTCTGTGGCCAGTAGTCTCTCATGAGGAAGAAATGTTGGTCAGTATATCAAAACTGCAAAAAGCAAAGAGCAGCATTAGGTATTTAGGTAAAATCAGCAGTGGAGCAAGTCTTTCCAAAAAGGGCTGGTTCTGTTTAGCCCTTAGGGAAGAAAGCCCAATGACAGCAAGAGATGGAGTACAACAAGGCATCTCTGGCCTCTCATCCTTTCATGGTCAGGATTTCAGTTTTTAAGATTTCTCTGGGGTCCTCTTGGCCAAGATAGGCCTTGGGATTTTATTTTTCACCATCATCTCAAATGTTTCCCATTTATTTGTTTTGGGAACATTTAGTATACTCCTTGTAGCTATTTGAAACTGTGTAATATATTATTGCTAACTATATTCATCCTACAGTGGTATAGGGCACTAGAACATATTCTTTCTATTACATATTTATGTATGTATGCTTTAACAAATCTTCCCTATCCCTCCTTTCCTCTTATAATTCCTTCCTATAGCATTCCCTGTACCTACTTTTTACTTCTATAAAATCAACTTTTTTCAGCTTCCACACATGGATGAAAACATGTGGTGTTTACCCTCTGTTCTTGGCTTATTTCACTTAACAAGATGTCTTCCATTTCCATCCCACAAATGACAGAATTTTATTCTTTTTTATAGCCAAAAGGTATTCTACTGTGTGTATACCATATTTTCTTTACCCATCCATCTCTACACCAAGGTTGATTCCATATCATGGATATTGTGAATTGTTTCTTGTGCTGCAATAAACATGGGGGTGCAGATGTCTCTTTGATATAGTACTTTTCTTTCCTTTGAATAAATATTCAGCAGTGGGAATGATGGATCATATGGTATTTTTATTTGTATGTTTTAGGCCCCTCCATACTATTCTCCACCGTGACTGTACTAGTTTACCTTCCCACCAATAATGTGCATGGTCTTTTTCTCTGCATCCTTAGCAGAACTTGTTACTTTTTGTCCTTTTGAGAAGAGCCATCCTGAGGTGAGATAATAACTCACTGTAGTTTTGATTTGCATTTCCCTGATAATTAGTGATGTTGAACATTTTTTCATAATTTTCAGCCATTTTTGTCTTTTGTTGAGAAATCAGATCATTTGCCCATTTTTTAATCAGATGATATTTTTGCTATTGAGATAATTGTATTCCTTATATATACTGGATAGTAACACCCTGTTAGAGGGGTAATTTGCAAATATTGTCTTCCATTCTGTAAGTTAGCTTTTCACTCTATTGTTTCTTTTGACGTACAAAATTTGATAGAATCACATTTGCTTATTTTTGCTTTAGTTGTCTTTTGGGGTCTTATTTCTAAAATCTTTACCCAGACCAATGTCCTAATAAATTTTTTCCTATCTTTTCTTATAGCATCTGTATTGTTTTTGATTTGACAATTAAGTTTCTGGTTCATTTTTGAGTTTATTTTTATTTAGGGTGAGAGGTATGGGCTCTAGTTTCATTCTTCTGCATTTCTGCATGTGGATATCCAGTTTTCATAGCACCATTTATTGAAGAGACTGTCATTTCCCCAGTGAATGTTCCTGTAAACTTTATCAAAAATCAGTTGGCTATAGATATGTGGTTTAATTTCTATGTACTTTTATCTGGTTGCTTGGTCTATGTGTCTATTTTTATGCCAGTACCATGCTGTTTTGGTTACTACAACTTTGCAGTATCTTTTGAAGTCTGGGAGTATGGTATCTCCATTTTGTTCTTTTGCTAAGGATTGCTCTGGCAATTTGTGCTTTTTCTTGACTTTGTAGGTAATTTTTATATTAACTAACTGAATTTTTATATGTCTATTTATATAATTTTGCTTTAAAATAGTATTAAAAAGACATTATTGTATATCCTGAGGTTTTACGTGATCCTTATATATAAAACATTCTTCTTCATGTGTTTCACCTTTAGGGGGAAAAAAGAGACATTTATTTCAATAAATAAATTTTAATTCATTTATGTTTTATTTCTTTTGGGGGGAATTTTTTTTTCACTTCTTATTTCAGATTAATGTAATGGTATATATAATTTGGTTACATTGTTTTCATTTGTTAGGTAAAGTCCAACTTGTAATTGATCCATTCACCTAGATGGTGTACCATATACTCCCATATTATGCCTGATAGGTGAGAGCTTACCTCTCCCCCTTCTTCCCCCTTCATGAATTTAAATGTGTTTTTATGTCATGTGGGCATATAGTTTTTTGTTTACTAGTTTCATATTAATATTGAATACATTGGATGCTTGCCTTTCCATTCTTATGACACTTTACTTAGGATTGTGTTCTCTAAATCCTTCCAGGCAAATATAAAAGATGTGAAGTCTCCATCTTTCTTTATGGCTGAGTAGTATTCCATGCTATACATATGCATACCACAGTTTACTTATCCATTTGTGAGTTGATTGGCACTGGAGTGGCTGATTTATATTTTAAATTCAAATGCTTTACAAGCACAGCTTAGTAAATATAAGCTAGCAATCATTGTGCTTTCTTTCATGGTTGCTTATTTCATCTCTTTCCTGATTTCATTTTGGGTGTTGCTTTTTTAACATTCTTTGTTTTACTCTAAAACCTTCTCTAGGTTTCCAACTATGTGCAAAATATATGTTAAAAATGCAAACAAAGAAATTTCAACCAAATCTCCTTTTCCTCAAATCATCACTTTATTTTTTCTATCCCTTTATTAGCAAATACATTGAAAATGCAGTTTTTATTTTTCCTTACTTTTTTTACCTTTCAGTCTATTAAGAGTATCACTGATGCCCATAGAATGTGATATTGTAACTAACCATGCAATTACACATAACTGTTGTTCTTCCTTTGAGATTTCCTTCTATGATCTCATCAAGAATCAGATAGTACAAAGACTCCTAGGTATATCTGAAGGAGTACAGCCCCCATGCTCAGACAAGGTAGTTTAGCCTCATGTGCTCCTGGAGGAACATGGCCCTGAGATGGAATCTCCTTACTCTTGAGGACATGCCTGGGCCTGCTGAAAAGCAGAAAGCTACACGTTCACAGAAAAGAGTGTGCGGGAGGGCCACACTGGGTTGTAGCTGGAGGCTGAACACCTGTCCAGGCACTGGGCCTTGTACTTTGTTCCTTTCTCCTCATTAACGCAATAGTTGCTAGTTTCAGTTTAAGGAAATGGGCCAAGGAATAGACAGCCTGGTGCCTGTGTGGTTTAGCCCTAAGCAAAATATTCTCAATTTGTATCAATTGTATACATGCTCAGCAGCAATTGTGCTGAATTGGAATTTTTATGGCAGTTTCCTTTACTTTGCTTTCTTAACTGTTTGATATTTTAAACTTTTATGGGACGTTTTAGAGTATGTAAGAGGATCAATAAGGATAGGTAGTTGCTGAGTGCCTGATCAAGCCTCAGTCTCCCTTTCAAGCTATTCATTTTGTCTGCAGTGCTTTCCTCTGTGTCACCAATCATTCACCCCAAGAACAGCAACATATATCCTAGATGTATCTTCAGTGCTTACCTCCTTTCTCCCTGTTTCTTTTTCTTACTTAGATTGCTTACCACTTATAAATCTCTGAAGAACCACCCATGTTGGTTGCTTTCTAAAACTCCTCAACATTATAGCAATAATCAACTACCTTGTGTTTCCATTTTCATCTCTCTTTATTTCATTAGAAATATAAGTCTTATCTTCCTAAAATGTAAAGTGATTGTGATAGTCTTGTATTAAGATTCCTCAATAATATTCAAAAAAAAATGTGAAATATAAAAATGTTTGTAAATATATTGAACAAAAATTCTGTATGTAGTATTAGAAAATCAGATAAATATTATATATGCATGATTAGGGTATCACACAAACTTCTGAACAGTTGTGTATTATTGTGAAGCAATTAAAGATATTTTAATTTTTTATTTCTATTGACTTTCAAGTATAATTTTAAAATTAAATTATAAAAATTTTGACTTAATAGTATGATATACGAAAATCAAGAATCCAATGATCAAACCCATGTAATGTCAAGCTCTAGTGAAGAAACCTGAGTTTCTTTGGCAAAGGACTATCTTGGCTCTGCTATAAGTCTCTGAAGAGCTTAGTATAGTCCTTGCTTCTTCATGTGTGCTCAGTGAGCATTATTAGATTAGTATTGTGTCCCTGTGGTATGGCACCAACTGCTGTCCTCTGGACGTATGATATGAATTCTGAAGTCATTGTTCTGAGTTGCTTGATTTCAAACCCAGTCTTATCTTAAATTTTGTTAATACTATCCACGTTCCTATAACAGAAACTAACTCTGCCTTATTTTATCATACTCTAAAGTTAATTCTTGAGCTTATGTTAAATTGTATTCAATATATTTATCTGGATCTTTGATCTTTTGGATATTAATATTCTTAGTGTCTCCATATGATAGTCAAGTTATAAAGTTACAAAATCTGATAATTGTGCTGTATGTTTATTATAACATTTCTTCTTTATACAGTGAAAATACAAGATAGGATCTGTTTGAGAAAGATTCAATAGAGGATAAATTGAGAAAACCTGGGATATATTCAGTGACATTAATGAAGCATATTTTCAAAACATGAAAGAACTAGATTTGGTTTAGAAATCACTTATAAATGCATTATTCAAAAAACAATTTACTTAGTAATTAACTTAGAGGTCTAATTATGAGCAAGTTCCTAACTAACATGGATTTTCCTTTCTCTGGAAAATTAATAAAATAGAGAACAATGCAAATTGGTTAAATTGGAGCCTGCCTAGTTTTCCAAGCAGCATAGACTTGGTCTCACAGGTTTGGATTCTCTTGTAATTTCAACAGAAAAAGCTTCAGACTCTTGGCTGGGAATAAAGAGACGATTTTAAATATCATCTGTATGGGACTTCTTGAAGAAAACATTTAAATTACAATACATTAACAAGGCTAATGCTTATGAAATTGGACTCCACGTTTATGTTAATTGAATGGGACAAGAAGTGCTTAGTAGAAACCTTGCTTTGAGCTTGGTCACTACAGGATTTTTAATTCTTTCTTTACTGTTAGACCACTAATTCAAGGCACATTAAAAATGTCGGTTAATTTCTCTTAACACTAAGTCTTAAATTATAGTAGCTTGTTCTCTGCCTCTTATTATGGATAGAGAAAAAAAGGCAATGTGAATATGAACACAGAGTGTGAGAATGAATCAAGCACAGAGAGAAGTCAGTCCCGGAACAAGAGGCTGCTAATGAGCATCATGACAGACTGAGGCTGCGTACGGTGGGGCCTTATTTTTTAAATCATTTTTTCTTTGGCAGTATTTGACTTTGTTAACAGCAAAGCAGCTTTACATCATCTTAGACTATGAGTTTTCTCCAACATAAAATGCGGCAAGAATATGCCACATTCCACAGAGAATGGGAGACCAAATCACCAGAACTTAGTTTTAATGACAGTCTTTTCTTCTGTGTGCTATGTAATTTTGTCTTAAGTAGAGCTTTACAGCTGTATCTCAGTGCTTCCATCTATAAAGGGAGGCAAATGCACTCTGTCACCTATTCACAAGTACACAGAATCAATAAGGCACGGTTAGGTCTCTATCAACTTGGGGAGCATTATGACTCTCTAACACTTCCCTTTGTTCAGAATGTCTCAACGTGTGATAAGTTACAGCCTTGCCAATACACGCATTTATATAGACACACTCTTTTCATTTCCCCAATCTCTGCTTGCTTTCCCTTTTCAAACACTGTTAACATCACCATTATTTTCACACAGTGTAAGTCAGCACTCTTATTTTCTTTACTTCATGTGTTTGGCTACCTGAACATCATCATCACCACTGTACTTTGACCACCTACTACGTAAAGGACATTTTCACATGACCAAATAAAGTGAGTCTGAGGAAGAATCCACTTTTCTCCAGTCCAGAAGCAGGATTAACAGTTCATCATGAAACAGTGTTTAATCATCATATGAATATGATGAGTCATGGAAGAACCTCTCAAAAGTGAGCCTATTTTTACAAAAGAAAATGTAACATGGCACATTTGTCTTCCTAGGGCCAAAAATTAATAAGAGCAGATGTTGCTTCATCATCAGTGTAACTAGTAGGCAGGCTTGTTCCTCTTGGAGAGGCACATGTAATGCACTTCTCAATTGGTGGGAGCTATACAGACCAGTATATTACAATGCAGTTTTTCTCTTTCCCACTTGTCCCTATAAGATGGACGAACGTTTTTCATTTCAGTTCAAAAGAGCTATTTGACACATGCTTTCAAGACTGAAAATAAAATGCACAGTGTGTTATTTTAGCAAAGTTCATTCCTTTAAGAAAAAGACTGCGGGGCAATTTATACCTCTCTCTTTCCCAGATGCCTCCCACACCTCAGTAGAGAGAGAGCCTGCTTGTCATGGGCAATTGGTCTTCTTTGTGCATGGACCGTGTGTACTCTTAAGACATTTCTTTCCCACAAGCCATCCAAAAATCACATTGCAGGATATCAACACATTCTATTGTGATCCACTGACTATCTGATATTTTTAACAATTCTTGTCTTTTTACCCTATTATTATAAGACAGTTCAGTTTTCTCTTCCCTTTTAAAACTATGGTTATAGTCCACCATGCATTCTGTTTGTGGGGTTTAAGAATCCTGATCCTTGGAGATTTATGAAGCCACTGAATGAAATCATTTTTTTTTAATCTTTGAAACTGTGGTTCACATCCAGCTAAATCCTCCCAAATGCATTTGACTCCAAACTGAGAAGGACAGAACCTAATGCAAATCTGCTTGAAGACACAGGGTATGCCGGGGAAATGATGGAAAGATCATTAAAAATAAAAAAAGTGGATCAACATGCTTCAAAATCTCAAGGTCGCAGAAAATAAAGAACTGTTAGAGATCAGGACAGACTAAGCAGAAATCACATCAACATCATCCTAGAACAAAAAAAAGGACACTAGTGGGAAAAATGAATAAATTCAAAAATGCCTGTATATTTTTTAATACTATTGTACCAATCTTTTCTTTTCTTGACCACTCCACTGTGGTTAAGTAAGATGTTAACATGAAATTGAGTGAGGGTGAAGATATAAGACAATTGTGTAGATTCTTTTATTGTTAACTTTTCTGTACATCAGTCAAAAATTTAAAAATAAAACAATAGAAATTGAAACCTTTGTACAAACCAAGGTCATGTTTCAAAAGTTTTGTTTGAAGCTCCACTTTCAGAGGATATGGAGAATCTAGAGCAGTGATTTTCCACTGGTGTGTGTCATGGTACTTTGGTGTGCTGTGAGGGGATCTGAAGTGTGCCACAAAAATTTTTAAAGATCATTAATTAAATTATTTTTAAAAGAAATTCAAAGCACAGTAAGTATATTCTTTTGTTTTACTCCTTTTTTATGATTAAGCATGCCATGGAAGTTTAACTATAGGTTCAAGTGTGCCCTAGGTTAAAAAAGGTTGGAAAAGACTGATCTAGAGAGTGAAATAATTCAATTAATATGTGG